>JAQQRF010000104.1:0-100845 GCA_030523145.1 Trissolcus brochymenae
AATGTTACTGTTGCTTTAATTTTTGTGTAATACACGAACTGTATTGTATAATGTTTGTTTTTCATTTAAAAAATAATAAATCATCTTACGGCGCAAATGATTCTTTTTTTCGAGCGCAAATGATATATCTTAAAGTGGCGCAAATGATATGTCACTGATAAAGGGGATTAGCGCATATGACATACAGCCATCCAAAAATCATATAAATTCCGTTAAATATAGTCCCATTATTCCAGAATCGCGCTCTTCTCACTGTTTTAGAATACAATGATTATTGCTGTTTCTATTAACAATGTCCAGGACTCCGAGGAAACAGAAATTTTATTATTAACCCTAAGTGTACATTTTATTAGTAATATATTTTTTCATATGAAGAACAAAAACGACTACATGTAAAGTAAAGTTATTTCATGGTATTAAACTGCACACCGGCGTATATATTCATGCAAATCGTAATAAATGTCAGTGTTTACTTATCGTAACACTTGGATGGTATCCTTTGTTTCGCCTAAAGATTAAATAGTAATTATCGTTTGTAATTTTAACAACTGAAACAAACGTGCACAGATGATGACGCATTGAAGCATTCTTCTGTTTATGTCATGCTGCATTGTAAAAGCAGAATATTCCGAATGTATATACAAACCTCTTAGAGTAAACCTTTCGATCTTAAATAGAATTGTACTAATAATTTAGAAATGCAACATCTATATTTAATTTAATTCATCATTTACAAGTATCTGTAATATTTGAAAACAATGTCACAAAACAAAATTAGCTTTAAACAATTTTCATTCAAATTTCACTATAAAACATTTTTTTTCTGGATTTGTCCATTTCATAAAAGTTTAAAAAAAGCTTTTTCAAATGAAAATATATCTCAAGCATGTGTTACCTATATACGTTCCTGGGCAACTAATTTGCGTCCAGCTTTTGAATAAACTGAAAAATATATTGTTCCAACTCTCAGCTACATAACCTTTGCGCACTAAAACCTTGAGAGTAAAAACAATGGTAGATGAGTAATCTTGATGATTTTCTTTGATCTCCCGTTTACTTAAATCACATGCATGTATTTTTTGCAGAAAAAAAAATTTTAATTTAAAACAAAAGCAGATCGCTTGGAAAATAATAACCTATTTTTCAATTTAATTATTCAAGAAACAATGAACAATTCCTAACGATTCTGAGAATAAAGAAAAAAAAGTAATTAGCAGAATAATAATAAAACATATTTGTTGTGTAAATTTGTTATCATAAACCATTGCAGTTAATTTTTTTCTACAACGTTAATGGTAAGAATCGATTTTTCATTGATAGTGCATAGAGATACGATTGGTAAGGGAAACGTGATTAAGTCGACTAATTACAAAAGTGTCGTTTATATTTACGTGACATTAACTTGGCAAATGAACGATTTAACCTAATATACACAAAGAAATCTGAGGGCAAAACCACCTTACGGTATATATAAACAACTTGTTACGCAAACAAAAATGCTCATTTTGTATACATTCGAGATCATCAGGAAGTATAATTATACTGATGAAACTCACGCGTTTTTCTTTATAAAATTATCACCATGTGATTTCAGGGTTTTATTTACGAATTATGGGAATTTCAAAGATTCATTCACCGTAAAGGTTGTAGAAATTGTTAATACAATATTTATGGTAACTTTATAGGAAAAATCAATAAATAAAATGAGTAACAATGTATGAATTAAAAAAAAAAATCATCAGTCTATAGACTTCAAGCGTTCAAGATTAATGCTCAGGATATACATTCAATCATAACTGAGGCATAATTCTCTGTTTCACTAAATCAATCATTTACAAAACGATGATCAATGTAACGGAAAATCAAATACGTCATAATCTACAGATGACATTAAACCCGAATTTATACTCACGCATTGAAAAAATGCATTATAAAAGTGATATAACACACACGAACTGAGTTGATCCCGTGTTTTTATTGAGACCTCATGCAGTTTAAATCCGAAAAAAATGTGACATTTTTTGTTGACTTTGGCTTTAATTACACACAACTTTAATATTTACACCAAACCTTACTTTTATTTTCAAAACAGTACAAAATTATTATTCAGTTCTTTAATAAAATATTTCCAAACTGTTATTAAATATGAACTGACTGATTCTTCAAAATTATTAGAAGAAAAGTCAAAGTTGTAATTAATGATAATTTTTATTGACTGCATTAAGCATAATAATGCACCTTAACTTACAGATTTGATTGAAATTTAAAATTTCAATTAAAAAATTCTCATGCTGTTTGCCATTTTATAACTTGTTAGACATGTTTGATTTAAAATTTAGCCGTCGACATTTTCATACGAGAAAAATCAACTATTAGTTTTAATTAAATTTAAACCAATTTTAGAGTTTAGATTTTTAATTCAATTCGTTTGATTTAGAGTTTGATTCTAACTTTTTCTTCGATTGTACGATATTCATGTAAAAAGTCAGGTTAATCTCCAAAACTGTCAGAATATTTTTGTCAATTCAATTGACCAACATTATTGCTCGAAAGCAGCGTAACAAAATGGTCCATCAGAACGGTGCAAGGCGCGTTTCTGCGCATCGCAAAAATACAGCGAGAGCCGCGGGTCATCACCGCGTCCGGCACTCTGACAGCAGTAAGCCGCAACGGACAGTCGCCAAAGGGTGCGCTGAACAACAGAGGGCAATCCGTATGAAATTGGCCTTTAGAACACACGCTTCGTTCTGGCTCAGGCGAAGGACCGAAGAAGTTGGCAAAGTGCGCGAGTGCGTGCGGGCGTGACGTCACGGCTCGGCTGCTCCGAAATCCGACTCAGTCGCGCGCCAGCTGTCGTACTGAGAGGACACGTGGTCTGCGCATCGGTGTCTCGTGGATTAGCAGCGACGTTTCTCATGCGCTCGTGTTTTCGTTTAGGAACGTTCTCTTATAAACTTGTTACAAGTGCAACTGTCTCGGGACAGTCAAAGTGATTCGAAACAAATCAAAGAAGAAAAAAATTTTTCACGGATGAATGTTGCCGAGCGATCGGTTCGTTTGATCGGTGATCAGTGACAGGAAAAATTGAGTGGAATTGTTGTTGTTACGGTGATTGGCAGTGCGACTGGTGCATAAGGATGCAGCGCGGGGTGGCTCCAGCCAACAGATAATTTGGTGCAATCTTATCAGCCATCATGCTGCTTGTCGGGACTTTCATATTCTTCGGACTGGGTTTTGCATTTGCGGATAATCTCGGTAAGTTGTGAGATCGCGTGAGATTATTGCGCGAGGGAGTGACCGTTTTTTGTGAGTTTTTTTAAACAAACACATAATCTGTTTTGTTCCGGTATACGGTTTTTCTGCAATGTTTTATCGTGCTAGAAACAAGAGCGTGTGAGGTTTAATTAAAAAAAATTAGGTGATGGTGAAAATCATTATGAATTAGAGATGTTTTTGCGATATGAGACATTTCTTGAATTAATTTTGTGTTATCGAAGCATTCGTGCCAATTTTGCAAAAGTTGTTGTTACATTTGTTTATGCTGAGTGAAATTTACGTTTAATTAATGGACAAATTTTGTCCGAAATATTAATTATTAATTACCAAGTTCAATTAGCATTTTTTTTCTTACTAATCTTTTACATTTATGGCGTTCAATTTTATGCGTGTTTTTTTATCGATAATGTTATCACCTTGTTGGGATACCTTTAATTAACGCTTTTACCGGTACATTAATTCTGTTAATTATTAAATCAATGAAATAAAAAATGTCCCATTCTGAAAAATAAGTTTATCATATTGTTCAAGCATTGAAATTGAAAATTTGAAGTTATTTCAAGAATAATTAAACTATAACAAAAAAATGAATTGAAATAAAAGCATATGATTTCTTCGATGATAATTTCTGCTAGCATTAGCGAAAAACATTTTCAGCAGTTACTCCTGTCAATAATATACTTTATCGCTCGCACGCTAACAATTAACACATAAACTTTGTTGTAATTCACCAAAGTTGATTACGAGAACTAAGTTGATAAATTGGCAGTCTTAGAAGTTACGATAATTACAAATATGTTGCTATACAAGTTACCTCTATATATCACCAACTGGGCTTATTAATTGTTCGAATATAACGTAACGAGATATGTCAAATTCAATTCAATTCGCAAATAGATAGGAGGAGGAGGTATAAAAAACTCGGCACCAATTCATATACCCAGTATAATGACTATTTGAAAATTGTTGACGATTCATTTTCGGAGTTGTGCTTCGCAATGGTGCAATATTAATGTTCGCGTTTGAACTGCGATTGCTTGACAAACATCGAATATTGTTCAATAATAAATTTCGCTTGATAAACATTTATCTATTAAACGTCAAATGCGTTCGAATTTATGTAATCGAAGTACGATAGCGAAACCGATCGCAAGTTCTTGAGTTGTAAATTGTCGAAAACTCTTTTCGTCATGTTACCATTTTGTAACGTGAAATCGTGGTATTCGTAAGTTGAATTCGCCTAAACAATAAGAGTTAACCAAATCAAAGGAACAGCAAAACGGCTTGAATTCTGTGTGAGACTGCAATTATGATGTTTATCAAGATATCGGTGGAATGTTGATAGAGTTCGGTGCAGAGTTATGACAGAGTTGCCCCAGGTCGGAACAATGTTTGTTAGAGGTTCAACGGACTTTAAGGCAAGCAGGCATAATCAGACAAAACTATGCCAAGTTAAACGATTAGATGCAAATAGAGATAGACATGGCAATATATACGTGCGCGCAATAATTTTAACATTGTTCATCTCTGCATTGCTGCATTACAAATGCCCGACGTTTGCGAATCAAATTCAAAGAAATTGGATTATATGAGAGACAAAAATGAACGAAAGTTGTATGAAACGGCACAATAATTGGGGCACAAAGTTTTGGCTACGAAATTTTCGCTCGAGCAAAAGTAGTTAAAATTAATCACAATTGGATATAAGCTGTGTCGGGATGAGTGAAATGTGTCAAAATTAAGCGCCCTGGGCGCGGAGTTTAATTGAACTTAGCAGGAATAGGTAATGGTGTGTGTTAACTTAAACAAAAGTTAGTTTAAATAGTCACACTCGTAGACAGATAAGCACACGCTTGAGTTGAATTCCGGCAAAATATAAATGCGCATTCAAATGCACTTTTCGATCTCGCATAAGTACGCGAGCAAACAATGTGGGGCGTGGCATGAACCCAGCCAACGAAACTCTTATTTTTCAAAATTAATGAACTTGTAATCATTAATTACCGGATGGTCGGCGAAATATAATATAGTGCTTTGTTTCCGCAAGATAGATATTTTTGTTACGAAACTTTACAATTGCAGTTTAAATGAATGCGACTGCTGGATTGTAAAATACAAAAGTAAATAATGCTTAACTGAAACGTGGTCTTTCTATTTTTTGTTGTTGTTTTTACAACGTTTCACGTTTTTCAGGCACTATTTTTGAAACTCTTTGAAAACAAATGCTGTAACTATATTTGTAAAGACAACTCTCATGTTTTTTCCGGAAAAATCGAGATGTTTTTGAATTATTTTTATTTGTCATCTCATTTGGTTAAGTGTGAATAACAATACAATCTATTAGAATCACGCTGCGATTCACTGCAAAAATGAAACTCAACATTTGCGAAGAGCTTTCAAAATCTGTCTTTCTCTTTAGTTTACTGTACATAGAGTAGTCGTCTACGAGCTGTATCGACGTCGGATCTGTGTGTTCACTTTGTGCGTTAGTATCTGATGGTGTGCATTAAACTTTTATGTTTTGTTATATGCATACAAGTAAGTTTATTTTAATTCATTTGAAAATATATAGATGTTCGCCTTTTTATATCGCGCAATTCGACCATACACTCGTCTGCATTTTTAATTCACTCTCAAGTATATGAATACTTGAAACAAAACTTTTTGCATTGCACCAATGCAAATATCATTTTGAATATCTTTCGAAATGTCATTTGCATCGATTCAAAGCAAACATTAAATTTAATTTTGGGTAATAAATTACAAATTAATTTACTTCGTGTCGAAACTATTTGTATGGAACCTAAACAACCAAAATATGATTTTTATGAGTGTCCAAATTAATTGTACTAAATATTTTCATTCTCGGTGTTTTGCTAATTCAATAAAAAGGATTTGGTTCGGACAAAAAAAAATTCTGGCTGAGTTTTTTATCTGCGTATATTTGATTATATATATTCAATTATTTAAACTTAAGAAGAATTTATCATTGTCCATTATATTTTGATAAATATTACATATTATATCACTTAATCAGATCAATGTAATATTTCATAGTTATATTCAGCCACACGGAAATAAACATTCTGGCTGATGCTGCTTGATGCATAATTTAATCGAATCTGACTACGTTATATCAAATGATCATGCAAAATATCAAACCTAATTGCTAGGCAAACTGATGTGTAATAAGTCAAAAGTAACAATTATAATAGAAACAACATTTTAGTGAAAATATAAAAATAACCTTTTTATTTAAAGTGTTATTTTTTTGTAAACATTAATTATTTATTATGTTTTTTTACTTTCATTGTTTCTTTTTTTATTCAGTTTTTATTTACGATGAAATAAAAACTGCAATTCAATCAAATTGAAGAAACTGGTCGACAAAAAACAGTAATTGTCGATTGATTCCTAAGTGAATCAATGTAAAACTTTTCTTTACGGACACGAATACAGATTTATTCGCTGCTTAAGTATTTTGCGTCGGAATATTCTGCTGTTTATGATTAATAGCTTTCTGTGTCAGCTCACAGGATTGGTGCAAGATTAGGTTATACCACCGAGAGAAGAAATACGAGTTACGATCTGTTGCTGGTATATATCGATTAACGACCGGGTAAGTTAGATTCCGAGTTTTATTGGAATTTAATTGAAACGTCCGATTTACAGCAAAGCGGTCGAATCGGTAATGTTTAAACCCGACCATCTGCATTATTGATTCACAACGATAGACCGTGTTCAATCCTTTTTCCGCAGTTAACATGCACTGATTGACTTGTCCCAACTATATTGATTGCAAAAAATGCAAAATCCTCTTGCCAAATTTGTCGAATTTATCCAAAATTACAATCCAACGTTGTCCGTCTAATAAATTGATCTGGTTATAAATTCTAAAATATTTTCACTAAAAAAATATAATTATATACATTGTAATTCAGTTGCAGCTTTAATATAAGACAATTTTATCCTAAATTAATGATAACATTTTAATATCAAGTTTAATTTTACATCTGAAATTCATGAATTTTGAAAACATCTTTGTAATTCTTAATATGTATGCAGGTTTATAGGTCATAAATGTTTTTCAAACACAACGTGTCACAACCTCCCTAGTAAAAGTATATTCGGGTGGGCCCTATCATTTATTATAGCCCTTAACAGGCAAGCCATATAAAATTTTATTTTTTGCGACCGCCCTATCCAGCCTAGTAATGGCCTATTAGGGCTTACCTTAATTGGAAAACAACAATTAGGCCCCTAAAAGGGCCTAATATAAAAATTTAACAAGTTAAATCTGGCGTTTATCTGGCATGTAATGCTCTTCCGAGAAAATGCCAGATTTTGGTTAATGTCTGGGCAGAATTAGGGCCTTACATTTTTACCAGGATTTTATATACGACATCACTTATGAATAATATATGTTCTAAATTTTCAGTTATAAATCATTTTTTTTTATATTAAATTAAAAAATTATTAATTATTAACATTATCAACATAAAAAATATTGTTTAACATTAAGTATATTAAACAACAATATCGAAATTATTATTACCGATTCAATATATACTACATCTAAAATCATTTATTGATACAAATTAGTCGATAAGTGAGTAGATCTTTTTGATATAAATTTTAAACGCAGACGATGGAGCAATGGGGTAAGTCGTTGACTGACACAAACGGGGACCCCAGGATCGAATCTTCAGACGAATAAAGTTTATTTCGCCAAATTTCGATATATTAAACTATCCACTTATGAATTATCTTCAAAACTTGGTTAATTTTATTTAAAAATATATAATCAATCAAAAACTAATAATAAATGATATTTTTTTGTATTAAAAATAATGACGACCGTTTGTGAGAGCCTGTTCAATTTTGAGCCCTATTGTGGCCTAGTGAGGGCGTATTATGGCTTGCCTTTATGGCGTTTATAGGGAAATGCATTACACGCCAACAAACGGCCAGAAGTTAACCTAATTAGGATCTTATAAGGGTCCTATGAGTTTGTAGGGCAACAATAACAAGGGTCCGAATTCAATTTTTACTAGGGCTGTCATAGACACAGCGAGCATAATTTTATTCTACATGTAGTGTAAACCATAATTCAATATTACATAAATATTCTAAAGTATAAGGCAATTGAAGCGATATAAACTAAAATAATTGATCAATTAAAATCGCGCGATTGTTTCATTAATGAATAGGCTGATACCACAATAGAGACAACAAAAGACAGTATACCAAAAGTGTTCAAATTATGGATACTTTTCAGAGATAAATAACAAAGAGTTTGTAGTCAGTACTTTATCATTGGCTGGCTAAAATGGATGCAACTAAGTTGGAGGAAATATTAAAAATGCTTTGATAAAAGTATCAACTTGTCGGAGATAATCATTTCAAGTTGATACCTCTTAAAGTTTTTTGCTCAAATTGAGCTGTTTAACGTGAATTTTTTTATTACACAAGTTATTTCCAATCAATGGCACTTGAGATTCATCCAATTCAAAATTTGTAAGACACAATTTGAAATCGAATATTTTTTGCCTGCTTCAAAAAACAGGTAATACTGACAATGTAATTAATCAGTCTCGTTGCAATATTGCTTGCAATTATATGGTGAACGTGCATTTTATAGCTTCGAGTACCATTTAGAGGAATAAACGAATACTCGTTAGTCTCGTAGACGTAAATAAAACTGCGAGTCTAAGTGCTTCTATTTGTAATGCATCTTATGTGAAATTAAGGATTTGCTGAGTACCTCCCGTTCAAGATGGAACAACAGTCCGTACAATGAAATAGTGGCAGCATTAAAAAGTTTCGTTGCTCGCGAGGATCCGAAATTTGTAGTTGCCCTTGTAGGATATAATTGTTACTCATTGTTATCGGAGAGTGTCATTTACGAGGACCAGTTTTTTACAAGACCAGAAAAAGAATTCGTTTCAACAATTTTTCCTCTCCGACGTATGAATAAGCTTTTTGTGCGAAATTCATTTACATGAATATCCATCTCAAATAACAGTGAAACCACATGCTAATCCCTTGGGTTTCATTACTTTTGTCAGCTTTACGATACTTACTTTTGTACTTACTTTCATGACCGCACACACCAGCGCTGAGCAGGTTTAATATATTCTTTTGATGGACGCCATACCCGCCAAGCACAGGAACTGATTATAAGTTTGGACAAAAATTAAATTACCAAAATAACGAACCTGGAGTTCATCAATTCGATGGAACAAATCTTCGTAGTACTCATCCCAAACGCAAAACTATTTTCGAACTTAACCGCAAGAAAACACAGAGGTGATCCAATTTGTGATGCGTCGCGTCTAACAAACTTTTCACTCCCAGATCAGTGCAAAGCATCGCCTTTCTGCAGCTCACGAACAAACGGTGCATCATTCGACATGGAAAACAATGCGTCATTAATGCTTACTCCGAGTCGTTCCCGGCGTGTTAGACAATCGGCAAACCAGCAGTTGTGATGCAAAATTTGGAAAGTATCCGAGTTTTTTTTTTTTTTTTTTTGGTATAATTTTCTGACCAGATCGACAGTTTGTCGATAGCAAGTGCAGTTACCAGTGGAGTGGCTCGTAAATTCTTATTATAATTGGTGAATTTGGAAAAAGTGAATTGCGATTCCAGACATTGCTCAAGTGCAAAGTTTTGAAAACTTGGCATTCTACGGTAAATCGTCGATAAATTACGGATAGCATCTCCCTGACAGCTCGTTTAAGCCAGTGCGAAAAAAGCGGATTAAAAAGCGGCACTAGAAAAGTACACGACGCCGATGACTAGCGGACTTTCGTTTTTCTGGCAAGGGATGAACCAAGAGATAAATAGATAGGTAGATTATGTGCAGAGTATACTCTGTTGCTCCAACATATCGTCGAATTTCATCAACTGCCGCTGTTTCGTTTTATTTTTATTCCGCTATCCATTCATCTGAAATGTTGAATTTTGTTAACTGAATTTTTATCTCAAATCAGAATTGCATGATTTTTCACAAAACATTCAGCAAGAGAGTAAGAAAACAGCTATTCAATTTGTGTAACCTATTATCAAATTATCACATTGACTTTCAACCACAAGTGAAGTGATTTTACTCTCTTTCGATCGTATTTGTTTTGTGAGCTGCCTTTGAGAATTTAGGACCCAGTTTTATTGCTATCATCTGTGTTGTTTTATCTTGTATTTTCAGATGGTTTCTCCTTACCACTCAATCCTCTAATAAACACGAGCGATTTTCGGTTAACTGGGTCTAATGATTTATCTATCAATATTAAAAATGTGATAATATGTTCAACAATTTTTGTGTCCGAAACGAGAAACATGGCTTCTCACTATCACTATCATTGATGAAAGTTCAATAAGTGAAACAGAACTAAACTGGGAACAAAGCATAATGAACTTGTGAAACGCGAAATGTACGTGCAAAATAAAACAAAATGATTTCGTGTAATGAAATAAGTGTTTGAAATGAAATCACTGGCATGTAAAATAAAACGATGAGCATGTAAAACGAAATAAACGTGTGACACTGAAAAAAAGACGGGAACGAAATTATTAATCATTTAAATAATTAGATTTTAAATAGATTTTATTAATATTTAAAGCATTGATAGAACTGATAAAAATCCAAACATAGTTATTAATTAATGGAATTATCATTCCAAATTAGAAAAAAAAACCTTTGGTTCAACATGAAATGTGAATAATTTAGTACTACAGTACGTATTAATGATTACGTATCTATGATTAAAATTTTTTCAATTATTTGAATGTAAATGATGTAAATGATGATTTTGCAGGACAATAAAAAGTTGCATTTACATAAATTTAAAAACGTTTAAACGTTTAAAAAGTTAACGATAAATTTAGTAATAGAAACACTGTCAGAAAGTGTATTTATTTATAATCTCTTATTTTCATCCATTAAATTGCATAAGATTTAACTTCATAAACGTTTCAACAGTTGTGATACATTTTCTAAAGGAATATCAGGAGATATGCGTATAGAACACAGTAAAAATAATTGGTTGTTATTCTCGACACGCCAGGCAATGTAAAAGTCATAGAGCAGTGGGAACGAATAGGAATGATGTTGAATTTTACAAATATATATATATATATATATATATAAGTAAAGAACTTGATGGTCTTAGTGAGATACACAGAGATAAACTCATTCCAGATTGTAGTACTGAATCTCCGATTGATACTTCAAAACAATTTCAAACAGTGTCTGTCTAAGCATCAGTGAAACAAACTACTGAAACTATGGACGAAAAACCAGTAGTTGTAAAGGATATATGACTATATGTTGCAAATTCCTTCAAGCTGTTTATAAAATGTTGAACACTTTCTTGTTACTCAAAACTAAATTTAACAAGTTAAGGAGTACATATTTTTGACAAACTAATTTATAAAAAAACTTGACTTGATGACCAATGCATTACGTTTTTTTATTTCTAGAAAATAACTAATTATGTTCTATAAAACGCCGAAGTAATCACCATTTTACCCATGGAAACGTTGTGTCGAATTTCAATTATGCTATTCAAAAGAACCTCTACAATTCGTTGAAAACAAACCTTCGTCGAAAGTATCGTTTGTTTTTTTTTTTTTTTCATTTGATTTTTTTAACAACGTATTGTTGAATTCTGCTATGAGCAAATGCAAGTCAATGCTGTTTTTGTTAACTTAAAAATATTCTTTTAACCTTGATATATCTATAAACGCTTTGATAAATAATATAAATTGAATTTTGTTGCCGTTGAAATATCTAAAAATACTTTAAATTTCAATAAAACCAGTGCAAACAATCTAAAATACATTTATTTAAATCATCAAGACGATAATAAATTATCAATGTGTTTGTCACTTCTTGTCACGTTTCAAATAATTTCTTTCGTTTTACGCGTTTAGTTCGTTCCTTCACTACTTTCTACACGCCGATTTGTATGTTTTATTCATTTATTTCGTTTCATTTCACAAAATCATTTCATTTTAATTCATACGTTTATCATTTTCACAAATTTATTTCGTTTTGTTACAAGCTCATTTTATTTCGACGAGTGATTTTAGAAAGTCATCTTTTCTTTTCAGACACGAGAATTAAAAACGAGTTTTGAATCAAAAGTTTATAATTGTCGCTTAATAAACATATATACTACATTTACAACATAAATGGCTGCATACTGATTTTTGTTTCTAAATTATTTTAAATTTGACGATAATTCTCATTGAGAAAATTCCAAACTAATGAAATATATGCCAACATTTCTTAACTAGAAAATACCAGTAATTATCCTTTCATATCTTGATTCATTAATTCCGCACTGTTTTAATCATGCACTTTATCGCAGGGTGGAGTTATCTTTATTCCCGTTTTTGATCTACAAATTAAGTGCACGCGTCAGAAATTTATACTTCTCTGTTAGCGCGAACTCTGTCGAATTTTCAATTGGATGTCACACAGCATGAGGCAGCTTTTTATATATGAAAAAGCGAAAAATTTTATTGCTGGAATAGATAAACGGTAGACGATTAAATTTACATACATGAGATAATCTCACGACCGACTCGGGTCGATGAGTTGCGAACAAGCGGCTAACCGCAAAAGTTTGCATCCACTGCAAAAGTTCTGTGCTCTCGTATGTTGATGCGTTTTGGTGCATGGAGTTAGCCATCGAGTTTATATATATTTTGTTCGCACGTATCGGGCCACGATTCGGCCCTGAAAAACAGCCGTTAAAATATTAAACGTGCGTCGCAAAATGTTCAGAAAAACAAAGTTACAGGTCGGTTTGTGGTTTTCCCTTTGCCATATTTTCGATAAGTTTGAAGTGGGCCCTGCTGTTTTCCCGCTTGATATGCAGGAACAAAACATTTTGCGATCTCGACTTGCTTTAATGATATTGAATTAATTTAAGGTTAGTTTTTTGAACAATAACTCATTGATAAGATTCCACATTTTACTGCTAAATTCTATACAAGCTTTCTCTTAATGAAAAATGACACCTCATCCCTTTCAGAATGGACTTGTGTGATCGAGTGATTGTTGTTTAGTTGCAATTATAGTAGATGAAACATCTATCAACGTCGTACACAAATAAAAAAACAGCATCACAATTTACTATGATCATTTTAAACCGCGGGTTATAACCTTAAAGAAACAATTTCACACAAATTATACAAATATTTATTATCAATATTTTATTGTATTTTGCAAATTTTTACATGAACTTTACCGTCCGAGCTTTGTTAAGAAGAAAGTTATTAAACTTTGATGCTGCTTTTCTATCAGTGTAAAAAAAACTGCTGGTAGATTTTAAAATCTCGATGGTATTGTGAATTCACTATTTTTCGTAGACGTAAAAATTAACTGTTTCAAGTTTATTTGAAAATTCATGTTTGTTATTAAAAATAAATTGTGAAGTTTGTACATACCCTTTGTTTTGAAAGTTTTCTTGAATTTGCTGCCTTTTAAATTTTGTTCTTTCATATTTTAATAGCCAATTAATTTGGACAATAATATTTTATTTAATATTAGAATACTCGAGAAAGTTAATTCCCATGAAAATATTATTATTAAATAAAAAATCATCCTATTGGGATATTCATTTTGAACTTGATGTTTGAGTGAAATGTTGGAGGACATTTTTTATTACATATTTTTAGCTTTGTCAATTTTCTCATCTGTCTTTTGACAGACCAAAATATTTTCATCAACTGTATTTCTTCATTATAGAATATTACTCGCGGAATATACTCATACTTTTAACACGAAGGATATATTGCCGCAAGTTTGTAGAATATTTATAGAGTGCACCAAAATATTCAGTATTGATTTTCTAAGCTGACATTTATATGAGCTGTTACCAGCTGTTAAATTTCAAAGAGTTAGAAAATATTGTAGTTTATACATCCTTTTTATTTTATACTAGTCAATAATACAAAATTTGTCCGTGGTTAACGTTGTTAAACTATTTAAAATTTAAAAAAAATCTTTAAGATTAAAAATATGTGAATAAATAAAAAAACAAAAAAAGTTCGTCTATATAGTCAAAGATTTTATGAACTAAATTATTTTCATGTAAATTTGAAAAAAATAACTACAATTTGTTTGAATCTCTTCCTTCTCTCAAAACTTTAGAACGTGTCATTTCGTATAAGTAAATTTAATTTGAGATCGTTTGCCATAGTCAATGCATAACTGTCAATTTTAACATGAAAATAAAAAATATTTCGTACCGTATCCATATGTTAAAAGTGCAAAAATCGCTTACCCGTAGCATATCGTAGGATTCGTTATGATATGGTGGTGCGAATAGTCGCCATCCATAAAATAACCGCACACCCAACGACAGTTACCAGGGCGCATCATTGTGGTTTCGGCAAAGACAATTTCAGTCATTTATTTGCAAATACAAACGTGTGGCTTTTATATAAAACGTGCAATAGCATGCTGTATGCATAAAATTAACCACTCTGGTGATTTTCTACTAGCCAGTGTAATTAATTTTGTCGAGAAACTATATATCTCTAGAATGAGTGCAAAGTCTTCACAAAGGAAAAATAATCAGTGAGGCAATAAAGGTCGTCGTGAAATTAGATAGGATATTTTTCATATTCTCTGATGCAGTTATGTTTAAACTATCAAATTCAGAGCGATAAGATTTTAATTCGCTTTTGCACATTTCTGAAAGCTCGTGTACCGGAAGTGCCCGTCGTGATACTTTATGAACCATAAACGTCGAAACAGTTTTTACTTATGCGGCGTTAAAAATTTTTTTACAGCCACTCAGAATTCGTTAATATTTTTTTTGCATCCGACGCATCCGCGTGTTTAAAAGCCACTTTATATTCAGCGTCTTCGTGTCACAGCAGAAGCGGCAGAGGGGCGGGTGAAAAAAAGCGCGCATTTTTGAGCGAGCAATTAAACCGACAAGCGGCCTCGCGGTAATTACTCCATTTTCAAAGAATTGATTTGTTATGCGTCGGAGTCGCTGAAATGACTAAAATAAATCTGCTGGGTTTCTTTGCCCGAGTCGAATACCGGCTCGTTGATCAGTCGGAAGGAAAAAATTACGACAGAGGGAAACGGCAAGAAAGAAGAGTAACGAAATAAGAAGCTCTCAAATGACAGAGAGTACGGAGCGAAAAAAGCCGGGCATTCGATTGTTCCGCGCTTTAATGTATACCCGACCGAACTTTTGCTAACCAGTGCGTCGCATACATAATTAAGCGCCCAGAGTCGTGATTCTTTAATAACCTGAATACGTTGAGTGGTATATATCTCGCCAAGTTTCCGCTTGGCCATTTTTCTTCCGCCAATGTTCGCGGAAAAGTTCACACAAGACTCTTCCTTCAAACTGCCGTGATTTTTGGCGAATGTTAAACCGGGGATGATTTAGCTGTCGAAATATTGCACGGAAAAATTTTACTACGCATATTGCGCGCTACAATTTTCGTCGGTTGTACGTCTCTCGCGATGTTTTTGACAATTTTTAATCAGATTTTGTATAAGTGGTCGGACACACCCGAGCATTTTGCCAGCGCGAATTACGTAATTGCGCCGTGCTCTCTCTCTCTCTCTCTCTCTCTCTCTCTGTCTCTCTCTCTCTCCCTCCCTCCCTCCCTCTCCCTCTCCCTCTCCTGCCTCTCAAAAGCTTTTTATTTCATGTGGAAAACTGGCTGACCAACGTTGTGTCAGTTTACTCGATGGAATTGTTTTTCCTCAATTACTAAAGTCAACATTCACACACAGGATAATTCATTACACCCATATCCAACGCGGGTGTGTTGTTACGTGATAACAAATTCATACCTACGACGCTTTTGTATCGCCCATTCGCGCGCTTCTGACATTCTCTGATTTAGCGCAATTATTTGTGTCGCGATGTGTGGATGAGCTCGTGCAAAGACTCATCGCTCTCGAGTCTCAAAACAACGAACAATTTTATTACTGACGGTACGGCACGACAAAGTTACGCAAAGCCATAAAGTTCAATAACAAAAAACTGCTTTTCGATTTCGAATTTGAAAATTGAGTTGTCGACGTTTTCTGATATATAAGCATAAAATTGCGAAAACAAGTCGACATAGTTTCTGATAAATTATTTTGTTTGCGCATTTTTCAATTAAAAATACCAAAAAGTGTAAAAAAATGAGATTCAATTAATACAACATGTGTTTTAAAAATGTTTTATTCTCTTTTAGTTATTTTTTCATCTTTATTCTTTGTTGATTCATAAGTTTTTACAATAAAAAATTTGTCGAAACTTCGAAAGGTTTACTCTAAAGATAGATTTGATTGAACACTGAAGTAGAATTTTTTTCGTTGCAAGAAAGTTAAGTAAAATAGTTTGCTTTACAAAATTGAAAAAGAATTCTTGAAAAAAAGAAGGACTCAAAGGAAATATGCAATATGTTTAGTCAATGCAAAAGTAATATCCAAAGTCAAAACGATAAATAATCCACGATTATGGCATTAATATACATACATATACATAGTACATGATTCGTATTAACGTCAAAAAATATAATTCAATATAAATTTATTTAGACTTTAAAAGTAGTTCAACTCCTTCATATAATAATGCAATAACAACCGATTGCATTTTGGGCAAAAGAAAACCTCAAAGTAGTTTTTTGATTTTTCTGTCTTTTTGGTAGAAACTAGCAAATTGGCTTGATCTAGACGGTCAGCAAGTTCAATAGCAGATGTAGCTCCCCATGGACGTTTAAACTGGCTTATACCTCGGCTTACACCATTTGGGATTGTACAAAATGTTTTTTCTTTTCTCGTCCAATTGTGTATTATGATTTCGTTAAGGCGAACAGAAAGGATATATTTCACTTCTCTTTGCACAACTCCAAAATATGTTAATTAACTTTGCTGTTGCATTGCAATCAACATTTAATCTAATTTTCTTTTCGTCACTAAGCGCATGATTTTGGCTAACAATCCACGGTACGGCGTTTGTTTTGTCTTGCATCTCAAGTATATAGAGGCAAAATATTGGAGTTTTGATTAAAAAATATATCCTTCAGAGAAGTGCTCGTAATGGGCTAGAGTCTCTCCTTTAAATAACGACTTTGAAAGTAAAAAAATTGAATCCCTTCGTTTGCCTGAGATAATCAATGGAGAGCGACGCCCAAAAGAAGAGGATCGCCCTATTATTCGATTCAGAAAATATAAATTGCCGTTGCACAGCAGTGGGAATTGATGACTGAAGTTATTCACCAAGTATTATCTTAATGGAAATCGCGTGGTCCTTTGCGAGACCCTCATTATATTATGTCCATCCAGTCGGAAGTGTTTTGATGAACCCATGCGGGCTGCAAACTGAGAAACGACAGCATTCTTGCGCGGGCAAGACGCGAAACACGATGCACGATTTAATTTTTCATCCCTTCGTTAACAAGTTTAGACAGAACGTTTTATTATATTAATTTAAACGAAAGTTTGCTCTTATATATCCCCTCGAGTGAGTTTCGCTTTTTATAGATACACTTCGTTATACACTTTTGATGGACAATTTTTTCTGCATAAAAGCAACGTATACTTCGTTATCGTAATTCACTTTACGATTTTCATAAAGCTACTTTCGTGTATAAGCCCATTAAACTTCAGAAAATAGTCACTTTTTGATAAAAAAAAATATATGTATATATACATATGTATATATACATGTATAACATCGTCAAAAATTGAGTTCCGTGCGATGAATATGTTGTCAAATGGTTTTTGTTATTATTTTTCATTTTTTTCCATAACATAAAAGATAGATGAAGTTTTGAAAAATGCAAATTTCAGTAATCCGATAATGAGGATATAATAATTAAAACCAGGTCAAAATATAATGTTTCAAAAGTTGAAATAAAACTTTTAACACTTGAAAATTAAACTTCTTAGTGAGCGCAGTAACAATGATCGACCATTATCCTAGTTTATTGTTGGTAGTAAAGCTGGAAAATATTGAATCGTAAATTAAAAAACGGCGCCTTGTTCGGTTATTTCACCCACATTGATCCCACCGGCGCTTTGTACACAGGAAGTTAGATTTTTGGGATCACCGGAATTTCCAGTAAGAGAGACTTGACATTTTTTTTCAGTCGCGCGGAAACGCTGATTCGGCAGATTACAAGTAAATCGTGGAACCCAATAAAATTTGTCAGTTGCGATAAGAAGCGGGAGAGATCGTAAGTTGAGAGACTCGGTTGGGATACGCGAGGTCCTTGAACGGCCAAGAAGGACCTTACAAGGTGATAGATACACATTTTGGCCAGCGGCCAGTCCAAAGAGGATGACACCGTAAACCCGAGAGTCTATCTTAATGTTAGGTGAATGAACGGATGTGCCGATGAAGAGAGGAAAGGTTATTGGAACAGTGAGCTGGATTTTCCGTAAATTCGGGATCGCGGCTTGAATTCAATAAACCGCATAAATTCGTGCAGACAATACGAGAGAAGAGATATGGTGAATATTGACCCCTTCAACTGTTGTACTACGAAAAAAAACAGTGAAATAATCGACACCAAACGTAAAGATCTCTCTCCAGCCTCCTAAACGAGAAAACTCAATCAAGCTACGTAATAAATTACTTTTAAAATTAAATGACGTTTTAAGTTTAATTCAATTTAGTTTGCGACGCCATTATTTTATATCAAGCAGAATCAAATCTGTGAAGATGCAAATTAGAAAAAGAAGAAAAAAAATTTATTCACCTTTTCGGATTCCATTGTTTTTGATAAGAGAAGATATAACATCTTGGAATTCACACAGCTAGTTGGAATCGTGACATTGCTCGGCAACGATCGCTTCCAATTGATTTCGTTGTCCATTCGTCGTCGGATTTTATTTCAACTCCCTGTCCAATTCGATCTTTTCAGTTTTTTCTTGTCTGCTTCTTGGCGATGCGTTCCATTTTCCCTTTGGCTTGGATTGGTTCGAGTGGACCGGTTTCGAACAATATAGGTATAGATCATTGATGAGGCATGCCAAGTCCTATCACCATTGGCTAAAATGTTTGATTGCTACTTGGTTGATGTATAATTTTTTGTGACACAAATTTTTAGTTTTTTTTTCTTTTCTCAATTGTATTACATGACGTACATACATAATCGCTCTCACCTAGCTGGAGAGCAATGTGCTATTCCGAAGGCTGACATTTCGTGGTCGAAAAAGCAATCGCACGAAAGACATCGTAATGCAATGTAACACTCGCTAAGATAAAGATGTTTCAGACACGGGGGAAAAAAGTGGCGGCGTACACGGGTTGTTGTATTTCTTACAGTGTGAATACATTTCGGAATTCAATATCACACTTCTGGAGTCGGACCTTGTATACACTTGCGCCGGAAACTTACTCGCTGAGGCAAAAAAGCTCACGCCATTTTGCTATATGTAGCTGTTTTGTTGTATTTTGAAATATTTTGGGGGCATTGTAACGTCTGTCACGCGGAACGCTGTGGACTTTGAATTTCAGATCACAGGTTCGAGCCAACACGTCATTGATGATTGCTATTTCACAAAACGGAAGTCAACTTCATTATCTCCACTGTAACTCTAAAAAAAAAGAAAATACTATAAACTAAGAAACAAAAAAATCAAATCTCAAAATTAAGATGATATTTAAAAAAAAAAAAAAAACATTTTCACAACTACTGCCAGTGCGCAGAGAAATTTTTTCATACTCGTGCGAAAAATACCTACGTTACGCCAGCGCCCTTGTATCAAAATATATAATATTTCTTATTTTCAGTTGCGTATTGAAATGTCAAAAAACTGAAAAATAAAAATAAAATCTGTGTTCAAATGTAAAATTTGTCAGTATAAAATGAATGCAGTAAAACTAAAGTTTAATGAAAACAAATAATATTTGCATATTCACAGTTTGTATTTTTCGATTTTAATTACTTACTTGTTTTATTTTCAATCATATAGGCTTGTTCTGAATCAAAACATTCAAAAGTTTTTAAAATCAGACAATATACTAAACTTTTATTTAATTGTCGGAAAAACTAGAATAAAATGGCTGAATAAAAGAAGACTCTATTTTTATCTCTCCAAGGAGGATTAATTGCATTCGAGTTTGTAATGTTTTAAATGTCAATATATAAAATATATTGAAAATTCAAATATTTCATTCATTAATTTGTTAATGAAAAGATAGTGACTAAAATATATAATGAATTTTACCTTTATTACCAGTTTTTATAAATTTTTTATATACATAATATTTTTTATTTTACAATTTCAAATTTTAAATAATAAAATTTCTAAAAAAATATTAATCTCTTTTTGTGGGGAGCACATTTTCTATTTTCTTAAGAGTCATCTCAGGTTGTACAAGAAAAATTATTCTGACGTGGGTCAGTTGTTTGTGTGAACAAAAATTGTAACTGCCCTGCAAAACTTGTCTCACATTTTCATTCGATTGTTTTTGAACTTTTAATTTGCACCTTGGTCTCAAGCCGTAATCGTTATCACGGTGAAATAAAGTGGTGCAAAGGTCTTAAAACAAATCTCTCGTTCGTGTTCTGTTAGCAGTCTGAGAGTATAACCTCTCTGGCTCATGCTGATTCTTAATCTGCGAGTAATGAGTTTCGTCCTGTGTCACTTAAACTTACATTACTCGCGTTTGGCTCGTCTATGAGAATAATCGTAAAAGCACTGCTTGCGGCTCTGTGTAAATGCTCTGACTTAATTTAAATTAAATCAATTATATTAACTCTCACTCACAAAACGGCGAGAAATTTTATCCTTTGTAGTTAACACCAAAATGAAATCTAATTAAATTTTTCAATGAAAATTTTGTATTTGCAGAATTGAAACAGAATGCATATTTCACAACAATCAAAAAAAGAATAAAAAATTTCAATCGAAACGGATATTGCTTCAATCAAATTAAAAACAGCTTTCATCAATTTTTTTTTTGATTTTTATACTTAAATTAAATTTTAAATTTTATTAAATTTACTAAAATAATTTTTTCATTGAAAAATCATTTAGAACATTCCAGCGATGATTCAAGAGTTAAATTTCTCAATTTGTTTATTTAACTTAATGATGTTTTTTTTTGCTACTTTTAATCAATAGTCTTTCGATAAAAATTCAACAGTTGTTGTTATTTCATTAAAAAAATTAATGCAAAAATGTATCACCCTCATTAAGGAGTAAATTTAAAAAAAAAAACTAGATTTTATGTTGGTAATAAATAAAAAACTTTCGGAGACTGCAAGAAAATTCATAATTAAATTATCAGTAATAAGATAATATATTTAATTTATAAAAATTCCTCTCTCAATTTATTAATCACAAATATTTGTCAAGCGTGATAATTGCAAAAATACTTTCCGACGCCCGATTATTGTGATTTGTATTGTGTTTTCAATTGTCGCAGTCATGAATTGTTTGCAATTTTTTCGAGCTTCCGAAGAATTTCAATAAAAAAAAATTCGTACGCGAAAAGTCAATGCAAATGTTCATCAAACATCACACTGCTGTTACATACGTTCAGTTTTCTGCGCATTTTTGCTCCAACGAATATCGCGAACCAGATGCGAATAATTTTGCACCGAAATGTGTATGAAAATGTACAAATCTCGTGTTGGAAGATAAGTTTAGTTTTCTTACACTACGTCTGCGTGCCAACTTTGATTCATGCGATGGTGCATCTGGGCGCTTTTGTCATTTTTAATTTCACTCGCAAAAAGGGTGCATTGATTTATTCGCGATAAGTGAAATGGGACCGTGAATTAGACTAAAAAGTCTCTGATACCGCGGCCTATTTTTCGTACAAAAAGCTCTTATTTTTGTCTTCACTATCACTACCTGAAAGGTGCATTGTTCGCACCGTAAATTGTGTTTTCAGCCAAGCACAAATTGTTTTTTTTTTTTGTTTTATAGCTCCTCTCTTATCTCATGACCAAAAAATCAGACAATAAAAATGATAACCTCTTAACCTTCCTTTCCCATTAACAATTTCAATGAATTAATTCAAAAATAGTAGAAAAATTGATCAAATAATAGAATAAAATTATTTACTACCAAATTAACCTTAAATACTAAACTAAAAAAATGTAGAATAATATAGTTTCGGTAAATAGAAATTTTTTCGTGTCTGATGAAATGTATTCCATCCTCGTAACTATTCACATATATATTCGTGCCTATTAAATTCTAATTGTGCTTTAGTGCGCCGGTTGGGAGAATTCCGGTTGGATTACAAAGTCTATTCGTACATGTTCGATAGAAGATATTAATGGTATGCATGGATACAAACTCGCCCGGACAATATGAGATGGGTATACGAGTGTGCAAGTCAATAACAACAGCTTGCTTAAAGACGACGTTTTGGTAGCACTGTAATTGTGGATTAGGTTGGAGCTAATGCGAGATAACGCGTGCTTATACCCTCGGGATCCTGCATCCATAATGTATGCAACGCATTTCTCTCTACGGCCCTCTCTCCTTTAGGGACTCGATCCATTTTCGCATCTTGCACCGTCTCGTTCTCCTCTTGTTCGTTCGCTTTGAAGCAACGTCAGCCCCACATCGTCTGTTTGATGAGAACTCGAAATTCTGAAGCCTGGATTGCCCCGTCTGAAAATTGATTTAGAATGTTAATTAATGACATTCAGCGCGCGAGCGTTCGTTACGACGTTAATCAAATTATACAAACGTTGACAAAATATTGCCAATCTTGCGTGTCTATAATTATTCATCACTTTAATCTCGTCCCGTCCATTACTATTCGGGCCGTTTTTTCTTTACACTAGGTGAAATCACAATGCAACAATAACGCTCCGACAAAAGTAAAACTTTCTTTCCAACTGAATTCGAAGGAGAGACCTCCACAACATTTGCTCCTGGGAATATTAACACGTGAAAAATGCAAATATACAATATAATTCCCTTTTCCAGTTTTGTATTTCGCGTAAATTTATGGTAATAGTCATTCTCCGACTCAATTTGTAATTCAAAAATAATTTCGCTGGTGAAAATTTCATGTCCTGCTGAGATACGTGTAAAAACTCAGTATTACGTGCAAAATTTCAATTTTCTTTTGTTTTTTATTTGCAAGAAACATTAAAAATCACTATTTTTTTATTTCAAACTTTTTCTTCATTTGTTTCTTCCCTCTTTTTTCTTTTCTTTTTTGCTAAAGAAAAATAAACATTTCAATAACTGGAGCAAAAAGTCAAGAAAAATGTATGGCCGGCTTAAAGAAACAAGATCAATCATTTGTATAGAATTTTTGCCGTAAGAATAAAATATTAGAGAGACAAACACATAAATCGTATTTGTCGGCGCGTCACCTGAGTCGTAAAATCCGTGACAGAAAAACATAACTACATCACACGTGTTGACCATCCGGAGTTATAAACGAGGAAGGTATACGTCCGGTCGGTTGGTCGGTCGGTTCAGCCAAGTTCCTTTGCATACGAAACTAGAGAACTTCGAACTCTCGGAACACTCAAAAGTCGTTTCATGCGTGAGGACGAGAAACGGAAAAGAAGAAGTTTGCATTCAGAATAGATAAGAACGACGCTAGAACGAACAAATGATATCGAAGCAAAGCTTTTTACCTCATTTCTAATGGGGTAAAAAGACTAGGATGAATAAACTGTGACCCATGTAAAAATTGCCAATATTAAGCCAAAATGAACAACCAAATTTACTTATTTTGACCAATATTAGCAGCCAACGTAGTTCGTTGTTACGTTCGTCCAATATTGGTCCAGGCGTCAATTTTTTCTTGGGGATGAAAATTAAAATGATTTTATAGCAGGTGGAAGGAGCCAAATAAGACAAACGCCAATGTATCCGCGACTTGATGTTCTTCATAGGTTTTTCTTTAGTATGCGTATTGTATTTTGACTGGCAGGTACATTCAAGTCACAGTAATAATAAATTCTTTTATCTCCCTCTCGCGTTTGTATATTTTTTCATATTCGTGAAAATTTTTTATTCTTAAAAAGTATTAGGTGACAACATATAAGTTTACATAATTTCAATTCTCTCCTTTTCTTCTACGTAAAAAATAAATAATAATTGTCTATTTTATTTCATTTACTTATGGTTGTAATCATTTTTATTCTCACCGTCATTTTTCACAATGGAAAGTCGCAACGAGAGATAATTCTACAGTTGCTTTTGTTAAATTGATTTTTCCGATTTATTCCCTTTCTGGATTTTTGAAGAAAATTGTCTACCTGGCACTTCTACAATTCAAACAATAGAAGGGGCATAGATCTTGAAAAACATTAAGCAAGACAAAGAAAGACTTACACACCGTGAAACTGGAAAGTACCCTTTCTTTATAATAGGTATACTGGTCAATTTAGAAAATGACCAGTAAATTTTCTACCGCTCACAAATTTCAAAGGTACAAATGGTAACATCATCGGTCATACTTTTCTATAAAATTATAGCCTTGTTATTTCATTAACGTCGAGAAAAAAAATTTTATAATAAAAGACGTAAAGACCTTTTTCCAAGTTTATTATTATGAACATTCCATTTGAGATGGAAAAAAAACGTGCACATTCGAATCAACTGTAATTATACAAAACAAATATAATTTGCAAGTGAAAAAAAAATGTATAACATGCACAATCGCACTAATGCGCCACATAAAATTCACGGTGAAACAAATAATGGCTGTATAATTACGGAAGCCACACCCTAGTACTAGCGATAATTTTTCGTTATCCCAGTTACGAATTCCGATACCCTATTAAAAAACATAAATTCAACTGATCTAATGAAACAAAGCATGAAATGGTGTTAAAAACAGCCATAATTCAGCTAGTAGAGCATTTCCTATAAAATGAATATAAATGAGCACAAAATTTGATTTGAAAAAAAAAAAAATCATTAAAAAAGCAAGAAAAAGAAACAAATTTTAATTCTATTTTTGAATTAATAATTGTGTCGAGTTGAAACGTTTAATAACAGATTTTTTAAATAGATGTCTATTAGCGTGGCAGACAGTTCGACGAAAATCATGAAAATATATTTGCCCGCTTGTATTCCGCTAGACGCTGCGGCAAAATGGTGGCTCTCGCGGTGTGCTCGTACCGGGCCAACTATTACAAACGACTCCGAGCTAAAAGGTCGACTGCATCAACGTCGGATACTCGCGTGATCTCATGCCGAGATAGTAGATTCACTAGCCACCGTTCACTCCCACGAGGGTGATATCGCTTACGTTGTATGAGACGATCCAGCGTAGTTATCTTCAAGCGTATATGTCATTCCAGAGTACGTCTTTGTTGAAACGTTCCGACAGAAATCGCCGGAAAACGATCGAACAACAGAAACACTTTAGCATCAGCAATATGTAAAAAGCTTAGCAATAAACGGGTAAAATTAGGGTTGTTAAATTAGTATCAAC
Organism: Trissolcus brochymenae; assembly: GCA_030523145.1. Lineage (NCBI taxonomy): Eukaryota > Metazoa > Arthropoda > Insecta > Hymenoptera > Scelionidae > Trissolcus > Trissolcus brochymenae. The sequence continues at coordinate 25,695 of JAQQRF010000104.1, forward strand.
GATTGTACAATTAATTGGAGCATGGTTGTATTTGCCTTTGGGAACATATTTTTTTCCATTCGAAATTAATTATGTAATAACTAGAAAAGAAAAAAAAAGAAAGAAAAACAATATTCAGGTCCAACTTTTTATTTTTATACTTCTCGTTAAAAATAGAAAAATATATTGAGAATTCGAAAACACATTAGAACCAGGACAAGTTATTTGCATCTTGACATTCAAACTGACGGAAAAAGGTTCAAACAAATAAAACTTTTTTCAAAAATGAAAAACTCATAAGAAAAAAATTTTAATTAATTTTTTGAGATTTTAATCATGAAGAAATTTTTGTTTACCGACGATGTTATAAGTGGACTCTCTAACACAGCCCTGGAGCCCCTTTGCAGAACGTGCTTTATAGGAGAACGTATAAATTTAGTGCTGTAATTCATACTTCCTTTGAAGATCTCTAAAAAAGTTTATCATGGGAATTAATTTCTGGCACAGGCGTAGTTGCAACATAACGGCAAATGTTATTTTAAACATAAATCAGATGAGCAAACAATAACGATTCAGTAATAAATGTAATTGATTAATGCAATTTTTTTTATGTGAACGTTAAAATAATATCGGTATTTTTAAACCGCTACTTTATTGCCTATAATTAATCTCTTGTTAATTTTTTATTCGATACTAATAAATCAACATACAAACGAACTTCATTATACAGAATATCATGTGAAATATCTATTTTCTTATTGATCACATACATTGTTTACTTATTTTAACAAAATAACAAACTTATTTTTAAATTTAATCGAACAGAAACATTTTATCATCATATATTATTAAAAGTAGAATTCGTATCTCTGGTGGAGCAAAATCAGATTAAACAAACAATGACACGATGAAAACGGAAATTATTTTCTGAAGCGTCTAAAATTATTTTTTTAACTCGATGTTTTTGCGCAATAAATAATAATTGAAGTTTCGTATTTCCTTCGGAACATCTGACGTTGAATTTATAACATTTCTGAAAAAAAAAAAAAAAAAAATTATTGACTCCTTCTAATCTACTGATTCTTTTTTATTGGGATTACATATACTTAAAAAGAAAAACAGGAGGAAAAAAACTTCTTACGCCCATAAAGTTGGTCCGTTGGAAATTAGTTATTATTTCAGGTCCTACGGATGTTCGGCGGCAGAACCAATCAACTTGTTGTTTTTCGGAAAAGGGCGTACATTTTCCTGGTAGTGACATAGCATCGCATGGTCGGACTCAATAGGACAGTCGAATTCGATCGTGAAGAAAGTTCTGTTCCGATGCGAAACACATGTAAAGCATGCGTTTCGCAGGCGACGCTCTTCACCAAGATTTATGGGCACCGGCATTCGTCAGCTTTGAGTGCCTGCATATGACGCTCGCAACACCCCGCTATATACGCCATATATTTTCCAATCACTTTTGTTTCACTATGAATTGTTCAACGAAAAGCGCACAAATGACGTTCGCGTTAGTCCGCCGATGGATTGATGTCCCTCTCTTTTTACACCCTCAATATCGCATCCAATTTTGTACCATCGGTATTAACACTTTAATAGTTTTTTGAAAAAAAAAAAAAAAATAATAATAATAATCTCTGATATCATATGCAAATACGTTATTGGTCATTTATTTTAGTTTTTTACTAAAGGAAAAATGATTTAATTAATTTTCGTTTATGCTCTTCTTTTACAGTTGATGTCTATTTTCGTTATTGAAAAAAAGTGTTTGTATAAGCGACAGTTATAAAATGTACGTGTAAAACGAATAATGTGAAATCAAAAATAAGAATTGAAATGATGAAAGAAATACAAAAGCCTCTATTGAGATGAAAATTGAATATTTTTTAATTTGTTATTCAATCATAAATTATTTGGATCGGTGTTTTTGAATACTTGGTGAAATGTAATACAACATACAGATTTCCATTGGCATTTAAATGCTTTGAGATAGGATCACATAATTGCGAGAAGAATTGAACGAAATATTTCAATAATTTTTCCAGGAAATTGCACTGTAAAATACGTTCTCATAAAAAGAATACTTTAAATTCAAAAGTAAATTTCAAAAAAAAAAAAAAAAAAAATGGTGGAATTTGTGTGATAACTTCAAAACGTGTTGGAGCTTCATGATATACAATATTGATAAAATAAAAAAAAAACACACATTCTGTTTCTACTGGTAACAAATATTCATTATTTGATTTACGCATTTATTGATAAAATTTCTGCACGTATATAACGAAACATTTTTTATTTTATTTTGTCTTTTCACCGCCGCCCACATTTTATCAACATTCATCATTGAACGAGGAAAAAAAAGTTTACCGGAAAAAGCAAAATCTTTTACCGCGAGGAGACGTTAAACAGAAAAAAATTGCAAGACACAAGAAAATCATCGAAATCGAAATGTCAAATCCAGGAAATGCGCGAGTGTTCTTACGGAGATTGAGGTTGCATTATGGGTCGATGAATATTCATGAGCTAAAGTAGTTCCCGATAGTCTTTTACCCGTAAAAGCAAAGCGCGAATGTGCTAGATGTGCTCCTTTTCGCGATCGTTACATCTTGTTCCATCACAAATATCCCAGTTTCGACGGCGAATAATACATCCGCAACAATTCACATATAAATCATTCTGGATTAACCACTATGCGGGACTTTGAATTTATACACGTAGAGTGAGTATATATTCGTGGCACGAAACTTGACTTCGTGAACTGGATCTTGGGAGCAGCCAATGAAACTACACTCTCTCCAATCAATGACATTGACACATACAATAACATAAACTTGAAATCATTCATTATGAATCATAAATTAAGGTAACTTCAGTTTAACGTCCAAGTTATACCATCAAATATGAACCACCAAATGTGAATCAACATTTATTTGAAATATATTGTTTACCACACATTTACTTTGTATTTATTTGAAAATGCAAAATTTGCTCGCGATGAAAAAGAAGAGTAAACAAATTGAAAATCTGAGGACAAGCTAACACGAAATCAAACAGAATTATTCCAAGTAAATTGCAAATAATTACACGTTCATGTATTTAAAAGATAAATAAACAATTTGAAATAAAGTTTAAAAAGATGAACGATATTATATTGAAAACAAACAATAATTAAACACAGATACTGGAACTCGTAAGCAAAATTCAATTTCAGTGAGATCATTGTGACGGGAGCAGCTTTGATGAATTGGTGATGTTCCCGCGGTAACTCGTTTGTTTGCAACCCGCGCGATAACATGAATTTTCATCGCGGGTTTGTCATACGCTATATAAACAACAATTTTTGGATATTGCGATTCGTTTTTTTTCTATCGTGTGGTGACTAAATCTAATTTAGTTAATACAGGCTTCAAACAATCATACAATATCGTATATTCTCATAAATACTATGTAGAGTGAATAGCCAATTTCAAAATAAATATTTAAAAAACAATTTTATACCATTTTGCTGAAAAATAAAATTAATTAAGCCAATTGATAAATTAAAAAACATCTGTTTAGGTTGCATTATAAAAAGAATGTTTTTGTTATTTCAATATTTTGTTTTATTTAATTTATTAATAAAACCCTGTGTATACTGTCAGTAGAGCTTTTAAAATATACTTATTTCAAAAAGTTTATTTCGATCAAAGTGATATGTGCAGTAGGTGACTTGTATGAAAATTTTCTTACAATTAAATCAAGATGAAAAAGTACCAGACCATATATGATTACATATTTGCGAGGGACCGACTATTTTGACAAAGTCGTGTTTTAAACAAAGCTACTGGCAAAGCTTTTGTTCGTGAACCGAGATATAAAGCAAGTTTCATATCCCATAATGTATAGGCGACGAAACAATGCCACTACGAAGTATTCACATTTTTCAACTACTGGCCGTGTAATATATTTTTTTCTGAATTATTCAAAATCTGTCAATTCAGAATATAGAAAATAATAATCATAATGATCTACATATTCAACTTGATCTCTGCACCGTTTATAACTTGTAGATATTCACAATTCTCGAGATAGTGAAAATAATTGCTCTGAATCGTTCACATGCCATCAACAGTATTTTTTAGTCGAATGAAAATTGTATGACAATGTTTTACTGTTCATTTTTTAATAAAAACATAAAAATACAAAGAGAGATAAAAAATCGTTGAAAAATTGTCGATGGTAGTATAATTATTTTGGGTCATTTGCTTTTATATTTTGTAATATAAATGTTTAAATCGTGAGGAATTAATGAGTTTTTTCACAAAGTCGTGAAATGAAATTTTGTTTAAACAAGGAATTGAAGCGTAATATTATTCTATGAATAAATATAATAAATAAATATGTGGTTATTCTGTGTTTGATCATAAAATTTATATATGATGTATATTTGGAATGTAAAAATGTTATTTCTGGTTTTTCAAATTTGCCTTGAAAATTTGCTTGTTTATTTAATACAATTTTAAAAAATTGGTGTACAAAAGAAACCGCAGTTGTAAACGAAAACTATGGACCAAATTTAACTTGTTACAAATTTACACGATAACGTGCGAATAGAATTTCTAAAGTTTGATATATATAGATTGTATACAAAATAAACTGGAATATTCACGATATGCAGTTGTACCAAATTGCATAGAATTCAACTCGCGTGTTAATAATTGAAGACTCATTTGATACAATAAGCGAACTTTTGCTTGGAAAGCAGCTCACTTTTTTCGGGAAAAATTTTTCTTTATATTTTTTTTTATTTAAATAAAGAGGGGTATTCCGATTACCAGTCAGATTATTTCATTCAAGTCTTTACTTCCAACGTGTAATAAATTTGAAAAGTCGATAACTTGGAAATACATTCTAAGATGAATTTAGCTATCTTCGTGATTTTTAGTTGATTTAGTCTGGAAATGTCACCGGCGATAACAATTCAGATAGCATTTCAATTCGACGGAAAATTTTACAACTATAGTCAATGAATAGCGATTTCACACAACTTCTGAAATTAACAAACGGGAAAGTCATTATTCGCCAAGTTATTAAATGTAAAGAACAAAAAATAGAATGCCATTTTACAAAACGAACGTGGAAAATCAGAGTGAAATTAATTTCCCGTCTCGTTACACGAAGAGTGCTCACAATGAATCTGTTAAAAAAATGTTTTTTTCGTAATTAAATACGATCGAGCTCTGTCTGGCCAGGCGGTTGTAAATGATGGAGGAAATATATGCGCAATTAAAGGTTTAATGAAACCGGCGGAACGCCGCCGCGGAAAAACGGCGGACAAAAATGGAAAAGGTCGTCACTTGTGTCGGCAGCGTGCTTCGCATGTGAAAGCAGCCGAAGACGATTGCAATGGTACACGTTTTACCGTTAACAGACTATTATCACTGAAATGTTTTTTCCTCTCAACGACGTTCCTGAACTAAAAGACAGCCATCTAAGCCAAAAATGGAGACCATTTGCTGAAGATACACGAGACTTTGTCGTTTTCCGCGGACCGGTTTACTCTGCAAACTTTTTCCCGTGCAATTATGTGTGTCTTGTTTGCTCCACATATACTTGTTAAATTGTAGGTAAAACTTGATATTTTCAATCTGTTCAATTAAATAATAACGAAGCTCATTTTCGATTCTGTACTGTTAATTATTTATATTTTTCATTTTTTTCCGTTATATTCTTCTACATGGTCATGGATTGTCGTTGGTATAATGATAATTTTAATAAATTTATAATGAAATGAATCTCTATCGATTTATTTTCCTAAAATTTCTGATTTTATTGATGTCGTGTGAATTAGGTAAGTGTGACAGAGAAAAGAGGTGACTTGAAAATACTAATGACCAGCATAAAATGACACTCCAAGTGTCATATACTTAGCTATTTGAGAAAGGTTAACCTTCCACTCCATACATACACTAATAACATCAAAGACAGGTTTTGCTGATGGAGAATGCCACTCTTGTGATACGCACAAATATGCAGACGAACAACCATTGATGACGAGATTATCGCGTGAGGAACTTGCAGGAAATGCAAAAAAAAGCTTAATCATAAATTTGTATTTTTTTTTGTGAATAATTCATTTATATAAGAAAAGAACTATTGTTTTATAATTAAAATGAAAACTTTGTTTTATTAATAAAAAAAAAAAATTGAGAATAATTATACTGTGGATTATTCACTTTTTCGTATAAATGTCGTATATTATTGAAAATGAGGGTAAAACAGAATTAACGAAAGTTTCTGAAAAGCAGGCGATAACTCGGAAAAATGTTGAGTTGAAAATTGTTGAAATTGATAAATTTCGTAATTGGTGAGCGAAACCCCGGAGGCAACGTGATTTTATAAATTGTGCACAATCGCTGAGTCAAAAGTCGGAAAATTATGCTCGGCAAAGGGACGACAATATTCTTGTGACAATGCTGACACGGACGGTTTTTGGTGCATCTCTAGCCGAGTTTCGGGACAACGGCTTTTCATATTCCGGTATACAGAACTTTTGCATCATAATCTCAATCTCGTTTCAATAAAATTCGTTTTCGTAAAGCAGATGCCCGCGGAAATCGTTTCAAAATCCACCTTTGAAACGACTGCGCCGGTCCGTCAAAGCGTGACAAAAATCAGTTTTGCAAAAAGCAATTTGCCGAGTTGAATGGAAGTCGCGAATTAAGCAGAGATCAAATTTCTGTCGTTCATTTTTCAGCTCAGAAAGTAACCGCCGGCACAAATTTTGCCATTGAGATCATCCGGCGAGTCATCGATGACAAATCCCATCGTAGGACTGTCGGCCCGGGGACTGTCTCCCTTTCTCTCCCACCCTGATAAGACCACAGAATGTCACGGACATCGTGCGAATCGACTGGCAATTTGAATTTCCTGAGATTGCAATTAGCAAAATCTTTCTGCGAGCTCGACTCATTTCGAGCGACCTCGTTGGGTGATGAATTAAATAGAAAACGGGAAGAAGTGTGCTTTAAATTCAGCGGAAGCATTGCCATCTTGAAAACGAGATCGTAAATCTAATAAACGCGAACGAATTATTTCAGATAAATGGAGAAGGCTAGTTGAAAAAAATGAATAATGATAACGGGTTATGAGTATATAGAGTTTGTGATGAATTATATCGTGCGGTAATGATGTTTTCCTTAGTAGAATTTTGATATGTACATCCAAGCCAGCCGATATAGCCTTGATCAAGCCTAACCATATAGAAAACTATATATCTATATACGGTTTCCGATAAGAAGCAGACAACTGCTTTTATAATTTTGTACCACGACGAATCAAATATTTCAATCCAGGTTCAAAATTCATCCAAATCAGAATTATGTAATAAAAGGTTCGTTGGATTTATATTAAAAGTAAAAAAATGTTCTAAGTCATCAAAATTTCAGTGATTTATTTATCCTGTGAATTAAAAATAACAGCAGAAACTTAAGTATATTTGTTTGCGTGCAGTATGTAGAATGGGATCGCAAGTCTTGCGGACAGGACGAAGGGTGATGGGCACGTATAATCAGTAGATGGGTTGGGTGTGGTCAAGATAAAATGAAAGATTGAGGGCGCGTAAAAGAACATCGGGAAAAAGCGCGGATTAATGGGTTCGACGTGCACAATCATTTATGTGCACAAAGTCATGTGCTTTATGTTCGTGTTTATCAAAGTTAATGCCCGTCTCCGTAGAGAGTAGCCGGTTTTGAAATTATTTCAAAGCCAGCTGATGGTGGAGCAAGTAAGGTTCGGCTTACTTTTGAAAATTTGAGCTCAAGATTATTCTGCCATGATACACTCGGAATCGCATCTTTCCGATAAAAAAATTCCATCGCGTCACGCGAACGAGATATCAAAGTTCAATTTTTAACTTCTGCTGTGATCCGTACTAATCGAATGAACAAACTAGTTTAATTTTAATTAACGAATTTTGTGAGAGTTTCTTCGATGTCAGTCGATGTCGGCTAGGCGATTGTGTACCTTTTCTCTTTGCTTGCAAACGTCGACTGTTATCCCGATCGATTCGAAAACCTTTGGTCGTATAATCTTGTGCACACCCGGGCAGATAAAATTTGCTCAACTCTGACAGGTTGCTGGGTAATTAATTGAAAAATGTGAAATTGTTGGGATGAAAGTTGGTGAGAATTATTTAGGAATTAAAATCTATTTTTAGACTACTTATTTTTTTTCGTGAATGAAAGAAAAAATTTTCTCTTAATTGAAAATTTGTACATTTTTAAATTCCTTAAAACTTGTTCATTTTTAATGGAAAGGCGTTTCATTTATGGCCACGTTGATTTATATTATAGTCCTTGAATAAGGTATACCATCTACAAGAAAAATAGGAAACAGAATTAATAAAAACTGAAATGGGATATATTCCATATACGAAGATCCGGGGAACTAAAAATAAACTGGAAACATGAAAAGCCCCAAAACGTTATTTTATTTCAATTTCAGGAAACGGTCAGAATGCTTAAACTGTGTAGGGGCTACGAAACTTAAATCCTCTGACACAATCTGACTTTAACATAGGAACATGATTTAGTAAAAAATAATGTTTTACAATGGAAATACATGCAGAATAATTGGTTTTTTGATTTTTCTTTTACGACTTAAAACCGCATATAAATTTGTTCTGATATTAATAAACTGTCATATACTTTTCATAGCAAAAAATATCATTGTGAAAATTTACATAAATAACCAACCTCTCCTAATGTTTCTTTTGTTAAGCTCTCGATTGAAATGTTAAAATTCGATGTACGGAATTATCCTTGAAAAATTTTTCTTTCGTATTGTTTGTGAACAGTTTATATAAACATTTTGTTCAAATTAATTTGTTTATAATATATCCAGCTTGAAATTGCATTTCCCTGTAGAATTGTTAGTATGATGATGCGACTGAAGAGTGCAATTTAAAATATCTCGCCAGAGCCATTGAAAATAAGATGCACGCGTTTGAAATGTCGACTTGTGTTAAAAACGTTTTTCGGTGAACTGACGTTTTGCATGACAACAAATGCACCTTATAGATTCGATTAAAATGGGGGCGTCTGCGGGAGTCACCGAGAGGGTCAAGTCAGATTATACGGAGAGCTGTATATTTTTCAATTTTGGCAACTCGAAGAGCCTTTTCACTTTTCCTCTTTCCATCTTGGTTCGTCGGTCATGTTCGATAGTCAGATTCTCTCTCAAGTTATTTGCCAGTGATTGTGCCAAAATTTGTTTGAAAAAAAAAAAAATAATAATAATAATAATAATAAATTGTAAACTTGACGCTAGTTCAAAATTTTGTATACAGAAATTTCGTCATTACAACGACGCGTTCACGAAAATTCACTTGCATAATCAAGAAAATTTATTTCTAATATTTCGGCTGCAGCTGTAGTTCCGGATAGAATATCAAACAAACTGTCTTTTTTCTATTAGCTAGGCTGGATTACGCAGCAGACTCAATGTGGATCGTAACCCTGCCCCATGTCACTTCAGATTATAGAGTGATTGTATATGTGCTCGGTATTCTGAAAGCCGCGTTTAAGGGAGCTTTAACCGTTCCTGGTACTCAATATTTTATGTACCGCGGTTCTTATATTAAATTCTTGCCTTTGAGTTCAATGCAACGACTATTTATGAATATATTAATCTTGCTGTAAACAAGAATGTTTTTAAAGTTTTTCAAAACCACCAAATATGTCGGAAAATTTATATACATGCTTAATTTTTGAAAGACCTTTCTTTAAATTTGCATTAAATTTGTGGTCAATGAAAATATACACAAGAAAAAAAAACAGGAAATAATATTTTTAATATAGCTAATTAGTGTTAGTGGTGTTCATTAAAACTACTAATAGACTAAAACTAATAACATACATTTTACATAAAAATATATATCTGTCGAAAGTTACAAAAATATCATAAAAACGTCCACTTTGATATTGTTGCGTAATTTGTCAAGCTGAAATCATAATTGAAAAATATTTTGTTAATTAAAAGCTGCTCGACAAGTCAGATTGTCTTATGAAATTAAAAAAAATAGTTTTAATTAAAAATCTGCAAGACGTAAGCCGTGAATTAATTTCGCAATAGTTTTCAATAGCCTTCTTTTCTTGGAATAGCGCTCAAAAAAGGAAAATCGATACAAATGTTATAGCACTCTTGTAAGCCATCTGAGTGTCTCGAACCGTCATTACAGTGACGATTTATTACTTAAATCTAAGAGCAAAAGGCATGGTACTTTTCACCTATTTTTTGCTGAATTTCTTCTCTATGTGACACGAGTGTATGATCGATCGTCACATGAGCTTCGCTCACCCGTTTTAAAATTGCATCTATTCATCCCTGACTTCCATTCTGCCACTAATAACGGGCGAAGAAAAAGCAGGAAAAGACAAGTCGACTGGAATATCAAAGAGAATATCATTCACATGTTTTCACACCTACAGACATTCCCAATAGCGAGGATCGTACCAACAATTACATGACAATGAAATTAAAATCAATTCCCCACCCCGGCTAGTCGCACCGATGCAGATTTTTCCGATTAATTTTTTAATTTCTCGTCACTGTCACATCAGTTTTAGGTTAAATTGTTTTTTTCTAAAATCGATCTTCCCAAATTTCTACCTCATCTCACAAAAATGAGAAATAAATAAATATGCCGAAATTTGATATTGTCAGCCTAAAATCTCACAAATTTTCCCTCAAAATACTCCAACTCCAAACAGTTAAATTTATGCGCAATATTATCGGTTATGTAGCACACGAAATTTGGCGATTATTTAAACAAATTGAGCTACATTGTTAACTCAGGCTTTACGGCACTTGCGATAGTGGCCAATAGTTTGGTTTGAAAAGAATTTTGTTAATCATATATTATACAACAGAAGTTTATTTTTAAAAATTATAACGAAGTTAAAATTATTGATTCACGATGAGAACAAGTTTGAATGGTAATAATATACTGATGTGTTTTCTTTGTTTGTTTCAGGTAAGCAATATTTCATGTTTCCTACGAATATGAATTCCAGACATGGATGGGTACGTGTCTTGTGTTATTTTTTCATATTTTTACAAATTGGAAGAATTTTTAATGAGATTCGATGAATGTTTTTTTAAAGCTTATATATGTTGCCATATGTGTTCCATATATGTTAGTATATATTTTTGACAGCTGATTTCATCATTTTAATAATAATAATAGTAATAATAATTCATAATAGATTTGATAAACAATTAAAATAGGTAATTAATATGATGACGACTTGATTCTATGAAACAAAGACCAAATATTAGATAAAATTTGTATAACCAATCAGTAAAAGTAGAGCAAAAGATTGCTCGTGAAATAATAATCCACTCCTGGAGTCTGAAAGAGCGTGTAATATAAACTGATATCTTTTTTTCACAAGCTGATTTTTAAATCAGCTTGTGCTAAACATGATTTGCCCTACTGGGGTTGTAAACAGCATAATAATGATCACACACGAATAACCGTGAAAACCACTTGATGATTATACAACACTCCCTCATCTCAGTTTTCGCCTCAGAAATCATGTAGGTAAAATTACGTTGATAATACAACATAGCATGGTCTTCGTAATTAATGCACTAAAGCGCATAAACTCATTTGGAGCTTCGTGATCTTGCGTACACCGAGAACTTCGCAGCCCTAGTCTTATTCATTGTTACGGTGGCTGTTTCATTAAAATATTACAGCTTTCTAACTTCGTACAACTGTGCGTAAAAGTGTGCGTTCAAGTTGCGATCCATTATCGCAGCTAAACAAGTTTCCAATTTGAGATTCATAGCTTAACGCAAATTGCATCGTATCAGCATTGCCTTGAAACATTACGTTTTTTGCGAGTCTTTGTCAATTTCCAGGGTCGACTTTTCCGGTTTATCTAAAACTTCCGTGTTTTATTTTATCATTTCTATATAAATTATAACATAATCATGATTTGCTTTACCATCCTATGATGATCATAACAGTATTTACTGGTTCAGAGTCTGACATATATTAAACAGTCAATTCAATAAACATCATAATTGATGCTTTGCTGTATTAAAGTACCATTAAAACGTCAATGACGTCCTCGATGTTGGATGAACCCGACATCGTGAACTAGAATGCCTTATATCCTGCAGCAAAAACAATTCATTGTTACTATAATTTAGATTGCTTTGTTCATCTGGATACATTTGTAAACGTTACAACATAATTATTGTTACTAAATCTTGCATTTTGTTTTGAAATTAATAATTCTATAAACACGCATTATATCCATTTCACTACATTTCTAATGAAGATAAATATATTTTGAAATGCAAACTCCTAAACCATAACCATGAATTATTTATTGAATGATAATAATTAATTATTTCTGAGTTCTACATTGGTTTATGCTTCAAAAAGTGTTTGTTGAAATCTTGCAAATACTAATTATTTTGTTATGTTTATACGCTAAAATTAATTTCGATTGGTACATTAATATTATTCTAATTATAATTTGTTTGAACTAAACAAAGTACAAATTATTGTTTTGTAGAAAATAGTTCATACTCTGCTTGTTAATGATAACGATTTAATAATAGTTATGGCAACTTGTTAGAATCAAATTAAATACAATACCGAAAACTTGTTCTAAATTCTTGATTAAAATAATAAAGTTCAAATGCGGATCTAATGTTGTTTTGACTTTATTATCCAATCGCTGCAACAATAACTAACTTACTTGAAACTATTTGTTTCTAAATTCAATATATGTTTTTCGTTACAAAATTAAAATATCGTTCTCATTTTGTTTCTTTTTTCTATTCAATTTTTTTTTTTGGCACAACAAAATGGCAACAAAAATGGCATTTTCATTTTTTCAATACAAAAAGTTTTTGTATATGGATTTTTGTGAGTAGAAAGGAATAGTTTTCGATTAGTAGTCGAAGCTGTTGAATCAACCTATTGAATGACAAAAAATTATTCTGCCTGTTGCATTGTATTGACTTGGAGACTGACTTTTACATGAGACATTTGTTTACGAAGTACACTCAAGCACAGTCAGCTTAAACATTAAACAACTCGAGTGGTTTGCTGATGACGATTTGTATCGTTAATATCGGACCCTTCCTTACGATAGTCCGGGGGTCTGACGGTGTGTTGAACTGGCGCGCACTCGAAGCAATTGTAATGCCCGGAGGACCGGTGAACGAACGGGAACAACGGCATTGTCACTTGCTGATTAGGGGCTCAATGGTCCAGGAGCATAATTATCGTTGAATCGAGAGCAGTTACCTCGACATCGTGCTACAGTATGGCACCAAATATATGTCCCCTGGCTCGTTGACTCGCACACAAGTATCTCGGAAACCCTAAACCATCAAGCCTCCGAGTGCGCTCCAGCCGTTCAAGCGCAGTGCTCCGACATCTTGGATTATACGAGGGTCCGAGATTCCGCGCGAGCTTTAATTAGATACCCCTCGGCTTACTATGAATTATTTTCAGACCTCTCCAATTAATGCGCAGCAGCACGCTTTGTCGTGGCGCCGACTACACGCCTGTTGGCCCAATTTTTTTGTCCGTGCCAAATCAACGCTTCCCCGTAAGATGTCGCTCATTTGTCACGCTGCAAAAATATTGTTCCAGCGCCTAATGAAAAAAAAGTGTTAATTGGTTCGGTATGGCGAGAACTCGGATCGAGATTTATCACGAGCGAAATCATAATTCAATTTGAGGTATCGTAGTGTTGTCGGAATGAAAACACCACAATTTTATTTTTAATAAAACCCACTGTGGAAATATGTTTTACCATCGTATTTTTCAAGGAGAAAGGACAATGATACAAAATCAATCGGAAATTCGTTCGATGTGATTAGCAAAATTGACCGGCTGTTTCACAGTTTCATTTCCACTCTCACATTTTTTTTGCTACTAATTTTTCAACTTTTCAATTCGTACGTACTTATGAGTTTATTACGCGTGAGGAAAGTTTTTTCGTGACATATGAAATCTATTAATCCAGTTTTATTTCTCATAAAATGTATTTATTTACAAGTTTACTCTTCTTCGATGAATTTTCTATTCCCTTGCTTTTGTAACAAGAATTTGTTTGGCACAAAGACTGAAGCACGCAAAACTTTAGAAATTAAAAAAACTTTAGAATGTTAGCTTTGGATAGCCACGATGAATCACAATTAACCATCCGCTTTTGAAAGAAAGTCATCCGTTAATGCTAAAATAATAAATAACCATCATTATAACAGGTACTTTGTAATTTTTTGCTGAAACCATCGCGATTATTAACTTCGTTCTGTATACTTTTTACGGAATAAATAAGAACACAATGCTAATGATCTCATTGCTCGATCATATGAAATAAAATTAAGAAAAAAAGTTTATCTGTAAAAGACAATACAGAAAGGCTTCTCGTGAAGAATAAAATTATCTGAATCGAAACTTTTTATTCATTTTTTCATCTCGCCTTGCTCGAAAGCTATTTACATCGCATAATTAATACAATACAAGGATCCTTCACAAGACCGCATTCTCAGAAATAATTATTAATTCAGAAATGAAATCATGCCAGCCGCAAAAAATTGAAGCATAAAATGTCTAATTCGCGAGATTCTTTGCTTTTGCGATTTCATCGTACAATGGTCTCCGACGAACCAATGCAGAGCATAGCGCAGTCGCAAAATAGCCTTGCGTAGCCAAGTTCCAAGATTTGCTACATATAACCATAATCTTAAAGTACAGCTCTTGCTGTCACATGCATGACAACTGAAACAGGCACACTCTTCTAAAAGTTACACTGACGCAATGAGAATCTTCTTGTGACGACGAGAAATGATTTCAGGTTGTAAACAAACGAGAATTTTGTTTCAACCTGTTTCCAACAAAATTATAATACTAAATTTCGTTTAACATAACAAAACAGAAAATGAACATTTGCATTGAACAAATATCTATGTAATGAATAAACATCTTTACTTACAATGATAAATATAATATAAGAAAGCGTAATTGTGTTAAATTAAAATACGACATGCATGAAAAATAACAAAACTAGATTCAAAGAATAATATTCTTTATCAGAAAAGCATCAATAGTCTCATAATCATGTTGCACAATCTCGTCATATGAGGAGAGCTTATAAAAGAGTTTGTATATATCCCAAAAGCACGCGATCCGAAATCATAAGACCGTTCACTAAATGACAATCCGTAATTTCATTCTCGCTTTTGAATTAAATTGCGATGACGTTGCTTTACAACGAATGAGAGAACGAAATAAAAGGATGAAGTGTAAAACCGAAATAGAGGGTTCGTTAAAACGGTTCGTTTGGTACGTGCGACTCGCTGAACCATCAGGCAATACTTATGACCGTCTGTCAACGAGCTTCAAAAATAGGAAACATTATTTGTTTCGCGCGACATAATTACGCGAAAGGCGAATTAAACACTGCCCCGGAAGAAAAAAAGAACGGAAAACACAAACGAGACCAGACGCGAGATATACGCGAGGTATTAATTTTGGAGGAATTTTCTCGGGTAAAAGAGATTTATATAAAAGTTGACGATTCTATACAGTTTTCGGCGTGGTGATGAATTCGTCCAACTCCCGTTTGTTTGTTGTGTCGAAAGTGAATTGTGGCTGCGCGTATAACTGGATGCTGCACAGATGAGGGGAGGCAAGTTGCAAACAAAGGGGTTTGGTGCAGGTCAGGATGCGAGCTCCGGCGCGTGTGCCTCGAAACTTGCGAGTTCAGTGTCCCGGGCTTAAAGTCGCGCGGAACTGTACTTTCAAACGACTTAAAGTTTACTGAAATGTATATTCCTTGGATCAGCCGGGGGAAAACTTGCCCGTTTTATTTACACGCTTTAAGAAATAAAAAAAATGGCGAGAAAAAAAATAATGGAATGAAAAGAAAGCTACATGCCGAGTTTTCGAGCGACTATCAACCAAATGACTTGAGTGAGCACGTCGACGTGAGAACGTCGCGATGTAGAGGCAATCCGAGGTAGGAATGAAATTATGTGTAAAGGAAATGCGCAAACTGAGAGTATTTTGGCGTCGCGCTTTTGTGTCGTTGCAAACGCTGCCAATGCCGGGTTGTTAAGGCTCCGGGGTGTGCATGGACCACTTGAGCCGCCCTCGCGGTTACCAAATGAGTAATGGAGAGAGATTAAAAAAAGACGATGCGAGGGGGCAACACGGAGATGACTCAAATTCAGCGCCTCAAAAGAGGACAAATAAAAAAAAAGAGAGGGGAAAAAGATCTTGCAGTGCTTTGCCCGAAAGAAGGATTTCCTCGAGTGGGTAATCTGATTCTTGCTTGTTCCCTTCTGAAGTGTCATTGTCGTTCATTTAAATAGATCGTTCTACACCCTGCGCTCTCGACACGATCTTAAATCCTTCAATGGCACTGAGAGAGGAAGTTAAGAGCACGGGTCATTGTTCTGTTCGACTCGTATTATCAGTACGTACACTATTTGGAAAGCCGAGGCATTATCTTCTCTCTGATGGTCATCGCTGGTTTCATCTTGCGTGACTGAAAACATAAGGAAATTACGTTCTGCGTATACAAGATTTTCAATTTTTTTTTTGTTCACGATAAATTAATGCAAACTTGGATCTAATTAACGGTCACAACGGGTTTCTCTTATTTTACAGAGATCTTACAGTCTATTCCCGGGGATATAATGTAAATACTTATCCAACGACAAAGAGGCGGAATGAGTTTCTTTATCCGAAAATTAGTATAGTCACGAAAGTGAAGGAAACGGCAACGACGACTTTATGTACAAATAAAACGGACGCTATTTCAGCAGATAACAAAGAGCTACGTTTTACGACTGCCACCACCCTAGCATTGGAAAAAAATTATCCAGCTTAGATAGCACGCCCTGCCAATAAAAATGCGTGCATTATAAAAGGCGATAGTAAAACGAACGATCTTGTAACTGGTTTGTTGTCTCTCTTCGTTTACAGCCAATTTCTTAGTTCGATGCGACATTATTTTGTTACGAAATAATTTCACCGAATATGGTTTTGTTTTACTTTATTAGTTACTCATTGCACGGTAAATTTTGCACAGTGCAAATACAAAAGAAACGTTGTTTTGATTCATCTCTGTCTTCAATTTTTCGGTTCGCAAATTGATGGGAGGCCAGGAAAAAAGCTAGCGCGGGAATGCAAACAGTGCGCAACGCGCGAATGAATTTCGTAATTTAACTGTCCAATAATATTGATTCAACGTTTTTGCCTTGCGTTTCAACAAAAAAACATCAAGATTGTTAGCAAAACGGCTTCGGCAACACACCGATGGATATTTGGAAAAACAAAATAGTTTTCTGCAAAATTAAGGATATTAAAAAACAATTTGCAGACGAAAAAATTCAATCAAAATTGTGTACGTTTGTGTATTTTTGTTTAAGTATATATATATTTTCATTTTATTCTCTGTACGTTTCATATATTGGTTTATATAATTGCGCTGAGTTCATAATAATGAAATGTCAATTTGAAATAGGAATTTAATTAAATGTCGTAAAATTTAACGTCCTATAGAATGCCAATAGAATGATATTTTAGAATTACAGCAGAAACGTGTTGACACTATTTGCATTATTAAGATAGTACCCCACAGAACGAAATACATTATTTCGTTTTCATATAGTAAAATGGAATAATATGAACGCACAGTCACGTTTTTAAACGCTGTATAATTTTAAATTACATTTTGTAACTGTGAAAATACCTGACCCAAATCCGAATTAATAAAATGCGGTAAAATACTTGAATTAGTTGTTATGGAATAAAATTATTTCATGGTAAATTTCATCTTGAATAAATAATGAAAGTAATAAAATTAAATTTGAACAACCCTCAAAGTTTAATGCAAAATTAACTACTGTTAAATTTGGCTGGGTTTATGTTAATTAATTTTTCTCTTAATTTTAATACATTAAACATATTATTGAGACTCTCGCTTGTTCACGATTCAACAATATTTTTAATATACGTCAATGAATTTCAATGGCTGTATTAAAAAGAATTAAAATAATATCGCAATTAATTTCAAATACTCATTAGAAAAATAGCGTATTGCATTTTTAAAGAGAATAAGTAGCAAACAAAATCAAAATAGTCAAACAAGCAAAATATACCATCCTCTTATTACGTGCCTGATGAAAATAACCAAACATAAAAATTTCATAAAATTCTGATTAAAAATCTATTCTTCTTGTGAATGAAAATTTGAACAATTTTCGACGTTTGGTCATTTTCGTTTCCTCTTTGGCTTTTGCACTCAAATTTAATCAGAAACTTTCAATCGCTTAGTATGTTTTTGTTTTGATTTGCGATGTAATTTTAATTTATTTTAGTTTGCATGATTAATATCCAGCTTATTTTATACGTTTGATTATTTTTGTATTCGATTTTTTCACCAATTTGCTACTTCAAATTCGCCCATGTAAACCAACATTTTAAATGTTGGACCAACTTTGGCTTGCCAACGTTGGCTGCCAACGATGAAAACGACGTAGAACTGATTATTCATTTTGGCACATTGTTGGCAATTTCTACATGGGCGGTTTGTGTTGCACTTTCGATTATTTCGTATTTGTTTTCTAATACATAACTAACCGTACGAGACCTACGAAAATTGCAAGAATTATAACAATTGTAATACTGCAAACTAATAAACAAAAAATTTTCAAGCGTACAAAATTAACTACATCGTTATAGCGAGAAAAAATAAATCGAACATAACATTTTTTTATTTGATCGATTGCTTATTTTGAGTTGTATATTGTAATTCCATTATTGTTAATTGTTTACGAAATGCAATGACATCATCGTACCCTGGATGCTTTTGAATTATATTTATTTCTATTAATGAGTAATATGCGAATTTGAAAAGAGCAATCTTCTAGAAAAAAAAAATAAAAAAAAAAAAATAAACTTGTAATACATGAAACAAAAGCGAAATGAAATTTAAAAAATATTCATGACAAATCGATTATGTGTATGTAATCATATTATATGTGAAAGGATTCGTACTTGACCTTAAAGTAAATACTTTATATGAAATTTGAAACGGTTTACAGAAATTAATGTATGTAATATGGTTGCATTTTATTGTAAAACTTATAAAAAGTATATGAATTTATTTTAATAAATCTGTTGAACGAATTTCACAAACTATCGTATATTAATCAACTTGACAGATTTTTGAGCAGAGTGTATGAATGATAAATGTAATAAGTTCGGTAATTGGAGTTATTTAAAATAATGTTTTTGCAGTTGTGCCAAAATTCAAGACTGTAACAAAAGTTACATGTCAGCGAAACGTGATCTGACGAATAAAAAACAATGAAACAAAGTTTTTGGATAAAGAATAACTATAAATGTACTTTCATGTGAAGTATAGTGCAAAGTTATAAAAAATTTTACGTAGTAAAAACAGCAGTCTGTAAACATTACTCAGGAATGTTTCTCGGTTTTGTGTTGTTTTTAACAATTATTAAAAGCAATTCTCTAATCCTGCCACGACTCCAAAACTGCGAACAGTGTGATGAAAAGTTACTATCTAAAAGTTATCTATGATCAAAAACGGAAACAACTGCCGATTTGGCGAATGATTGACGCTAGTTTTAAAAAATGTTATTACTGCATAAAAATTTAAACTTTTGAATCAATCTTTTTTACTATCACAAAAAATGCATGATCACCTCGATAAAAAGTTTAGCGAACATGAAATTATATTATTTTTTCGCATCGCATAACAATACAAAATTTCACTTGATTAAAAAATTCATAAAGCAAGCTCTCTCTCAATGTAACAATTTTATAGAAAAAAATTTTTTTTGCAATAATTTGCAATAATTTGCAACATTTTGCAATGTATGATATTTAAATTCAAGTAAATGTATCATGCCAACTAATTGCATTGTGCAGATTTTTGGACGACATATTTGTTAGCCGAAAGAGCTAAACTATTTTTCTTTTTCAAAAAAGATAACTTTGCTAGATCTCAATCCAAACGTAGCTGTTAAGCTAGGAACGACCACTCAAAAATTAATTACATGCAGTGTTTCTCGCAACAGTCCGTGTAAACAATTTTTCACAAAAACCTCTTTCCGGGGGGTGGTATGGAAAAAATTCGTCTTGTTTCGTCGCTTGATGTATATCGCGGCGGTGAAAATGCATCGCGGAGCTCAAAGCTCGCGGGTCACGAAGTCATCTGTTACAGTTCGTCAAAGCTTTACCTCTCGACAACGTCGTATTTATTCATACGGAAGTCGAGATTTCGCGTGTGTACAGTTTTCCTTCAACCGCTCCTCTGGCCTGGATTCCAGAAATTGAACCAAAAGATCCCTTAAACGCGGCACAATATCAGGTCGCGTAGATCGATCAAGAGATCGTTTTTCCCCGACTATCAAAACGGTCGCCCAGTACTCATTCGATACTCTTATCAGCCAATAACGCACGCGATATTTGAGAGCCGATGACAAAAGTAGAGGACGACGTGTCGTGACTGCGTTCGCTTACATTGAATAGTAATGACACGAACCTTTCGTCCCTGTTCCGAACCCTGATGATGACTAAAGTTTGAATTCGTATCGGGCGCACATTTTTTTTTACGCGATAGAAAAAAAAGCACCCGAAAGTTTGACCAAAGTACTTGCGAAACGTCATGAAAATTTTATGTTCGTAACGAGGTCACCCCAATAACTTCGCATGAATCAACTCCTTGGTTAATTTCAAAGATAATGTCAGGTATTACTTCTTCCGATTCGTTTCACGATGTTTTTTTTCGATTTGAGAATTTGCATTTATGATTTACTGCATTGTCGAATACATTTAGAGGGTTAAAATTTCGCTGATATCAGATGACCAATCGACAGTTGTAATTTAATTTTTAAGTGTATTGTATGATTGAAATGGTCATAATTTATAAATTGTTGTTTCTAATGGTTTCAATTAATTAATGGCTTACTTTAATCTGGTTTCATAATCAATATAATACATCCAATTTTAAATCAAGAAACAGCGAATAAATATTCATGAGCACAATTCAATCTTTACGTCCGTAATTTAATTGAAAAAGTTTTTTCCTAGACGTCAATCATTGTTTGCAACTAATTTCAAAATTGAATTCACGTTCATGGTTTATTTTGTGCGTCAATATCATCTGTACATATAATTCTAGGCTATCGTCTTGAAACGCAAATTATAAAAGTTAAATAGTTACACAAGCATCAAGTTTGAAAAATTTTGTAATTTGTTGTTTCCATTATGGTTCAATAATTCCCGATTATCCATTTTAAACGTTTGCGCATAAACTTGATTTCTGTGTTTAAATATGGTCGGTAACACAAAATCCTCATTGTCTGATAAAACGAAAAGTGTAACTTCTATTAGCTGTTCGTTCTGTGAACTGGGGTGACAAAACCGTCTGCATGCAACTGCCGTCGAAGCTCGTAAAATCTATTTTATATTACTCTCTGTAAATATTTTCTGGGCGTGGAACAGATAACTTTACTAAGAGCATTACTTTCGTTTGTAAAATATTGCTATTTATAATTCTTCTATCTATATCAATATAACTTATTCGATCTCCGAAGAATTTAAGAACTTCTGATGTCGACGTCTTATTATTAGATTTTTTTTTTTTTTCAATTTTCGAAAGTACTGAGTTACGGACATTCAAAGTTATCATAAAACGTTTGAAAATTCGATTCTAATTTTTGAACGACGGTATGATTTTAATTTCCGAGCTTGTCGCATTACTTCTTCGCGGGCTTTTTTACAAAGCACAAAACCATCTAATGAAACGGAAACGCCATCATCGGCGAACATTTGCTTAAAGAATGTTAATTGCCGAACTTAATCCGCGAGAATTTTCTCGTTAGACAAACTTGGCTTTTGTCATGAAAAATGATATCTTATCTTTTCCTCAAACTCGATTATAAAATTATGTGAATGTTCGGCCGAGCTTGTCAGTCCGGAAATTAATTGGGGAATTGAAAAAATGTGATTGTAAAATTTAATAGCCTATAGAAGAGAAAAAAGATCATTTATTGTCAATTTCAGTTGACGAAAAATGGTAGGACCTCTCTTTTTGGTCCGAGTTAATCTTGTTTTATGGAACGTTTATGAAGTACTTCGTTTCGTTATCTCTCTCTTGCACGAATAAGCAAATTGAACAGAAGATCAAGAAAAGCGCAATGAAATATCTTCTACGCGAGAAATAAATGACAGTTGATATCTAAGATTAATACGTCATTTCATCTACTTTACTGTGCTTAGTTACTCCGTAAATTTCTTTTCAAAAAATGGCCATGCTCGTTAACGAACGTTCGATCGACTTATTAATGTTCTAGAGTACCTTTCTCAAAGGACGAACGGAGATCAAGATAAATGGAATAAAATAAAAAACGATAAGTTCATTGAAAAGCTTGTTACATATTTCGTCATTAAAATTAGTATTGCAAAATGTTATATGGAATATTATATATCTGGGACGACTTTTTCAACTGACAAAATTATTATTTTTATAAATAGAATAATATTTTTGCTCCGAGTACAAATTTTGTAATTGGATTTTTTTTTTCTTTTTGGAATGAAAATGAAAAAAAATTTTCTCTTCAAGTTTATATTCGCAGTTGTTTTTTAAAATAGCAAATACATTAAGCATTTCGAATGTAGGACAATCCAATACGCATTTAAAAACAAACTGAAGTAACACGAAAATAGTATAAAAGATCCGGGACACAAAACGTCATTTCTCATCTCATAACTGTAATATAACATCTAGCGGAGGAATTCACTGGGTTAATGTTCGAATCATAAAGTGCAAGTTAGACAGGATAAAAAATTCAGGTCCTCGAAATCATTCCTATTTTTTCTTCTACTTCTTTTGTTTGGCTGTTCTGCCTTTTTTATGTTTTTATTTTTTTTGCCCTTAAGATTTTACGAAAATATATCCTAGAGAGATAATCTCCATACGTAATATGAATAGCAAAAAATCGAATTACACCACAGATTTGCAACAACTGCTTTCATTGCAAAACAGTATCTCTACGTTAATCATACTCTTGTTTCAAACATATAATATGACTTCCACGTTTCACACGCTCTCTTCACAGGATTTGGTTTTATCAAGACAATCCTTCGTATATGAAGCATTGTGTTGGCAAGTTACAAATGTTATTCTGGTAGTTTTTACTCTTACAACTTTTAACTTGCTGTGGCATAGATTAACATGCTCGTTGTAACAAAATTTGTTTCATGTAAAAACAAGTTTTATCACAGCCAATTTGAATCGGTGGAATTAAATTTATTTTTGAAAGACTACAAAAAATAATAATGAAAACAACGAGCCGGCATTGTTTCTAAAACCAAATTTCTAAGCATAAATCTAAAACTAAATCAAATTATCGTAAGTCACAATTAAATTAAAATTCAAATGGATTAACAGTGATAGTTATTCTCCTTAACTTTGAGAATTTACTATATCAAGATGGACTAAAACGTTAACAATTCAGTGATTAAAATACAGCAAAAATTACCATGACAATAGAGTGAAGTTTAATAGTTTCACACAATTAAATTAGTAAAGAATTAGTAACAGCGGAACAGATATATACAAATTTGAACTATATTCGTGATTGGTTTTTTTTCTTGAGATTGAGGTTGACATGTCAGTTTGGTTATAGACATAGAATTAATATGACATACGAATAAAATGATTTCCTATTGTTTTTTAATTTTTATATAAGTGTTATTACTACTAACTTTGGAGGCTCAATCAACTATAAAAATGGAAACAGTTCATGATCGATGTTTGATTCGAGTGAGATTGAAGCAGAAGCTGTAGGATTCATGATTAGGAGAATCGGTGACATAAAACTAATTAAGTCAAATACAAACTTAACCACACACACACAAGAAATTACAACTAAAATTTATTCATGTCACTTTTCAGATGAAAGATATGAAACATAAACTAATAAATTGGTGAGAATGAGATTTTGTAAGTTCAGACTTTTGGGTTCTTCTGAAGACCAAGACTGTAGTAGGACAGTGATGCAAGCATGTAAGATTTATTTGAATTTGATAGCCAACAGACGGGTCCCGTGTCAAGATCCCAGGTGGGCAACGGTTAAATCGGCGAGTTTAGTGGACTTGCTCAAGTCGATGTATTTTGTAGCCGGCGCTCAGGGAAGAAAGTCGCTGGGAACAATTTGCTCAGAAGAGTAGACCGATTTTCGGAGGGACAACTCATTAAGAGAAGATGGGAGGGGGCTAGTGCTGTATGTTGTGGAATGAGTACACAAAATTAAATACTATTTGCTATTCTTGACAAGTTATTGATTTCAAAATTCATGTGTCAGTTTAGTTATGGACATGGAATGAATGTGACGTGTGAATGTGATAAAATCACATTTAAAAAAACTGTATTATACTTAATTAACTAATTATACTAATTAATTATAGCTAATTAACAATTAAGTGAATGTTATTGCATTATGTTGACATTTATTTTATGCAGGCTTTGATTAAATAGCCCATCGCATTAATATTTTGTTATATATATTATTGAGTATATGTACTTGTAAAAAAATATAAAAATTGAGATCCCTTTTGAGTTATATTGTATTAACCATTTGTATATTAAGCACCCTTTTAACTGATGAAATGTCTATTTTTATATCAATAAAATCAATCTTAACAATACATGAACAGTATCCAATAAATGACACGACATTTTCCGGCCTTATAATCAGATGGTTCATTATATGGTAATTTGTTATGTTTAATTATTCAACTTAGTAAATTGTTATAAATTGATGTGCGTGTTGTAATATTTCCGATGTAAAAATAATGACTGTAACATGTAATACGCCGCTCGTCGGTATAAAATTAGCAGTGCTCGTATTATCTTCAAAATTAATATAAAATTAATTTGTATGTTTTTGAAAAATGACTTATCGTCACTGTAATTTTGACCAAGCGCAGAGTATTTTTTATCATTGATCCCTTATTGATTCTATTTAACCGTAAAATGTACGGTAAAGTTGAAAGTGCATATCTGAGTATAGTGAATGCGTGTATAAGCTCGTTCAGTTTTGTTTTTCCAAATAATTGTATTACGTGCTTATCACCTCGGCAGGTCTATTTACGCGATACGATACTACATTTCAGAAGCGCGACAAAAAAAAGTGGCGTCGCGCAACTTTAGCTAAAATTAACGGGAAAATAATGATATTTTACGATTTTCGCGGCCGGAGTCTGGTGCTTTCTTTTCAGCGCAACTATTTATTACGTTTGGGAAAACGCTCGGCAACGCAACCGTTCCGGATACGACGGCGCACATAAATACTTATCGACCAGCGGCTACAACTGCGTTAACCCGCAGCTTCGTAATCGAAGTCGGAAATGTATCAGTATTTATACAGTCTGCAGCCGCAACTGTGTCTCTACGGAACAGGTATTTTGCTAAACAAATAAATCGTTTGCGCGAGAAAATCATGCAGCCTTCGTTTTATGACTAACGGCGACTGTTTCTCCGCTATACGCCGAATAGTTATTTATTCAGGGGTTGGCATTATTTATGGAGTTTTCTACATTATACATGAATTATAAGGCAGCGCAATTTGAAGTGTCGTCGCATGAAAAATTGGCTGTGAAAAAACAACACGCTTCTATGCCCGTAAATTCCGCTAATTACAGTCACAATAATCAGTTAACAATATTTCAAACTTTTGTGATGTTGATAGATCGTATACGGGCCGACATATTGATTGCAATTGTTTTATAATATTGTTTAACTTTCAAAAACTCGTTACCGCTCAAAAAGTTATTGGATACAGTTCGATCGGAAAACGGTCTGAGACTATGATATTTCGAAACAAAATGTATAACCTGAAATGAAATTTCAAGCACATATAATATGTCTTGCGAACTTTCTTCAGTTTATTTTACGTTTATTTTTATTGCTGCTGTTTCATTTTTTTAATTGATTGCTCTCACAAGTGTAAAAGGAAATGGCGCAAAACAAATTGAATGTTGTAATGTTACAATTGTAATGGTCGAATCTTTTTCGAAGACAATGTAGAGTATTTTTGTCGCAGACAGAGGATTGCTTCTGCACGTGATGGCCGTGTCTCTGATCTGATGAACGCACAACATTAAAAAGTCAAGTACAAAAGCTCGGCTGTAATTATAAGGTTTGACCTTGTGTACATCTTTTTCGCTAACACGAGAAGAGGGTCTGCTTGGCCACACGCCAGATGTGAAATCCGCAGAACGGGATAGCTCGACGATTTTCATAGTCCCACCCGATCTGAGCCAAACAATGCAAGCCAATTACAAAATCGTTTAATAATATTCATCCTAGGGGTCGATTCAATTTTAAATTCAGCTGACTCTTCTATGTGTGCCATCAAAATTAATATTAGACGTTATTCGCGGGATATTGCCGCCGAATGGCGCGATGCGTTGGAATAAGTGAGATAATAAAATTGTCCAAATTACTCAGAATTTGGTTAGTTTAAATTCGTTCATGAACAGAGAATTTGAGTTGCATTATTAATCAGACAAACTGAAAACTTTTCAAGGTTTGAATATTCCACTCTACTTTTGAATTTTTACTGCTGTTCAATAAATCTCGAGCAATTATTAATTAAGATGAATAAAAAAGTAAAGGCAAAACCCCATTAACTGAACATTATTAATAAGCACATTTTCCGTGAAGTTTCCTGAGACGAAACCGTATGTGTCGTGCAACGAAATTTTACACACATTTTGCATAATCGAGTAAGCGCAATTTTTCGCAGAGTGGTTCTTAATTAATGTTAAAAAAAAGAAGAGAAATTCATATAAAATGCAGAAATATTTATTCATGCTACAAAACTAAATGTGCCACTTGAAAAAAATACCTTGGCCGCAGTTTTATTTTTTCTTTTTGCACAAAATGTGACTTTTGGTCTGTAAAAAAGCGTTAACCACCGTCAAATTACGGTGCTCGTAACTGTTATAACTGTTAGTCTGATGGGTCATCAAGTATCAATGAGTGTCATTAAAAGCAGGTGCGCAAATGGCATTGCGCTGATTTCGCTACGGGAATAGTCAACAGCCGTTTCCAAGAGGGATCGGTAAAGAAAAGCAACATGAGGATTATGTCGGAGAACTCGCGAAATTGCATTAAAGCGCGTCGCGGGAATTGTGCGAGCCAACGTTCTAATGGCGGACTCGACACCTAACGACGCTTTTATTTAATGAACGCCGCGCCGACGGGCTCGCATTTGGCAGCCTCGTAAAAAATGAAACATCTCTCGTCCACAAATGGCAATGCCAGATGAAAGTCGCGCCACCAAATTCACACACATCATGACGTGAAATCGCGCTTTTTGTGTCAGTCTTTTGGCGAACTTTGAAGGACATTAATTAAAACCGCCGCGCGATTCCGCGGACCATAAAGAGCCATGATTAAAGGGCTATATATGTCAATTTTGGCCATCCTCTTTTTGCCAGTTCCAATTCGACGCAAGTTCACATTTTCGTTACGCGATTCGTTTTTATATAATCAACAACGCGGAAAATTACAAAGCCTACAACCTTAATTGCAATCGTTGTAATGAAAGATAAACATGCGCATGCTTAATTAGCTTTTTCATAGTATAATTTATTCAAGTACGATATATTATTTCTAAGGCACAATTTCATCGACAAGTTTGGTATATTTTTTAAAACAAACATATGAAACATGAGCCACAGATTCTACTGTTGATTTGATCTAAAGTAAAAAATTAAACTGGAAAAATTTTAGTGCAATATATGGTACAATTGAGATAACATTTAATAAATTTAATAAATTTCTATTATATTTCAAAAAGTCATATTACAAAATCAAACAACGTAGTTCTATTCGGCAACGTGGGAATCCACTTTTTATAAAATGAAGTATTGCACGAATTCAACAAATATGCTCAAATTGATTTTTATTTATAGAAACTTATTAATAGAAAAAGGCTTTTGCAATAGCTACTGTAGATTGCGAAATGATTTTATCTACTTAGAAAAGGAGGTTTATACATAGGAGAAGCAAATGGCTCCTGTAGTCCGTCATTTTATTTATCGTCGCTTGCTAAAGACAAAACAGAATAGAAGGTATTACTTTGTTCGACTTATCGCTATTTAAAAATATGTTGATTTTATGTTTGAACAAATGACTTCTAGCCCATTTCATAAGACGATTTAATATGTACCATTTGAGGACGCAACTTTATTTATATGAGCGTATAAAATAAACTTGCGCAAAGTGCACTTTATCACTCCTAGTCCTGGCGAATAACAATTTCCACGAATAGCCACGAGTCGATATAAAGAAACAATAACGAACGGGAGCGCCGGAGTCTGGGAAAAAGATGATTCGAGCCAGAATAGTGTTCGAGGGTCGGGCTGCATAACTGGCGTTGCATCGAGTACAAACGCACGTTGCCTGGCTATTTTTGGGCCGAGTTAGTACGCGTGCGGAAGACCAGGGGAAGGATAACCATCGTAAAAGCGACGAGCAGGACAAAACGAACAAGACACTAAGAGGCTATAAAAGAACGCAAACAAGATATAGAGGAGCAGGTGGCACACGACCAAACCGAATTTCTTGAGCGTCGATTTTTCTCATTTGCTTCTGCATACATATGCAGACGGAACAATGAAGATCTCTTTTGGGACGTAGCTTTTGTTGTTTCCCGACGCGATCCTATTTTGTTTCAACCATTTTCTTAAACTCCGCCACGTTTTTGCTGCATCTCAATTTTATCTTTGACACTTAAAAAAAACTATATGTGTACATTTTTTTATTTAAAAACCTGATGCTAACAAAATATTACATCTTTGCAAAGAATTGACCTCGCATTAATTACTATCTTTGCTCTTGCACAGTTTTTGCCTATTCCCGGTTTTTCGCAATATCGCCGTCATTGCGCCGAATTAAATTGCTTTTTCCTGTTATTTTACAAGCCAATCTGCGGATTTGCATTATTACGTATTTGAACATTAATATCACCATAAATTCGACCCTTACGATCTGGTTTCATACTTTTTTTTCTCTCGCGAAATAAACGAGAAAGGGTTTTTGCAAACGCAAACCTCGCTCTGAGTGAATGGAACTTGTTTTCAATCATATTATTGCAATTCGACGATTTTAAAGTTGCTTGACTTGATAGCAGCCACATAGAATTATATATCCTATTAGATATTTATATCGTATATATATACTTATCATATATATATATCCATTTGAATATGATTCTTGCTGATTCAGTTTTATGATCAAATAATGTCAGGCATTCGAAATATCTTTTTCGCTCTTTTGCAACAAAGAATCCCATTCAACTAATTGTAATGCTATAGTAGATTTTTTCGATTTTTTTGTCCCTCTTTCGACCGAGTAGAATTGATGTTGCGGTAATGGCCAACATCAGGAGGGGATTTACCATCTGCATCAATTAATCGTGTGGTTAACAAACCGTTGACGTACTAGGCCGACTTGAAATCCCAGTTACCTAATATAATGTTTGCCATTTCTGCTCTTACAGAATTTTCGTCGGTGCAAAAAAAATCAACGAAAAAAAAAAATAAATAAACAACCACCAGAAAATAAATACAAATTCGACGTCTTTATTACACGCAACTGTGCATTGAAACAACATTATTTTAGTTAAACCGAGTGTCAGAAAAGTGAAGTTTAAAAAAAGCTTTTCCACGACTTAGGGAGATTTCACCCGACAGACTAAACATTTTCTGCGACTTTCCGAGAGGATTCTGATTCGAACAACTTCAACTTTCACAGTCGACATTGTACATAATATTAATGAACTAGCGAAATAAACAACAAACTTGAAGTTTCTGACACACTGTGCTCTTTTATATAGACAACATTCTAAACCTTCAAATTGGCTGGACAAACAAAAATAAATTTTTCTTTGTTTGTCCGGAATTATGACAGTAGATTGAACCAATCAGAGAAAGTACGGCATTTATCAGGGGACCAGTCAAATATTGCGGAAACTGGAGTGAAACTTCCCAAGCAGGACGAAGTTCAACGTTCGTTAGAGCTCACACACTTGAACGATATCGGAATCGTGAATCGTTCTGATCGTACAAAGCAGAAGCAGCGGATGGGTCACTGATAACATATGACGCAGTATATTGAGCGCGCTAAAACAAAGTTACGGACGGCCCCGGTGATATTGCGACGACAATCCGACGAGTGGCACACACGAGACCAACAGAAATATTTCGTGCATTTTCTTTTGGCGCAGTGGCGCAGGCAATTGCGTTATATTCTTTTCCTTGGGATCGACAAAGAAACGCCTCGATACAGTGCGCGGATACCAATAAGCTGCACAAAGCACCAACACAAAGCTGCAAATAAAATGTTACATTCCAGCATCTGGGTTTGCTTAGACGTATTTATATGTTTATCTTTGTAAACGCACACGATATTCCTTCGCCCAAAAAGGAAGTCGAGCGTCTCGAGAATTTGATGCCAAACGACATTCAATGCTCGCTTTACCTTTTTTTGGATAGGTGATACTTCAACTGCCGGGATATATCGGCTTGAAAGAAAACATTTGATGGTCTTTTAAATGAGTTTTCACGCGATCACGAACAGGGGCTGTAAAAAATACGTAACCTGCAGTTTGTATGCACAGACTTGAAATGTTACGGCTGCATAAAAATTAAATTGGCTGCGTTAAAATATCGCCTCGTAGATTACCTTTGCTCACTCGGTGAGAGTTCGAGAGGTGTATTTTCTGTGAAAACAGCTATCATTGGTAGCAAGAATAGCCATGAAAAACAGATTTGCGTGTATGAAGCTGATAAATTATTAGTTAGAGAGAAACATGGGTAAAAATCCTATTAATGAAAATCTCTCAAAATTCAAACATCAAATGGAATTAGTTCTAAACTAAATATTACATCTTAGGTGTTTTAATAAGTTCATTTTTATGTGGAAGACTTAATTGAATTGTAGTATTTATGTATGCATGAAACGATTTCTTAGAATAATTTTAGAGATTAATTTCTGGTAGAATATGATACCTCGAAAATCATGTAGCGAATTAGGAAGGTTTGTCATCAGCAGAAGTAAATTGATCGGCTTATCGTTAATGATCGTTTGCATTCAATAGACAGGCGTTGTCAGAGAAACAGAAAGACACATCGAGCCGACAGGCAGTGAATTATGGTGCAGAATTAATTAATAATCTCTGATAAGATAACTAAAATCCAGCGCTATCCTGATGCATTACACCAGAAGTCGCAGCCACAAATTAAACGGCATCTCTTGCACTGCCGAGCCAGAAATTCAATTTAATCGGGTTCCAGAGAGCGCGAGAGACTCCGTGTGGACAAATTTTGATTCGGATTTCGAATTAATTGGCAGAACATTCGCGCATTGTTCTTCAATCCCCACCCTCTGCTCATACCCATAACGAGAGCTTATCTAACACTTCATTTTTCGATTCGCACATCTGCCGCTATCGGGCGAGATTGGGACTTGAATTCGTAATTAATCTACCGCTTATATACGTGACGATATTATCTGAAGTATTGTCTACAATTTATGATGCCCGGCCTAAAAAATTTTTTTACTAAAATATTGATCCACATCGAAGGACCTTTTCGTGTTCTTAAATTTAAATTAATTTTTCAAACTTGAACTTTCCCTGACACTTTTGCAGAATTACAATTCCTTTCACACGTCAATCTCGTACTGTCAATAAAAAAGTGTATAAAATTTCGAAGAGGCAAGCTAAAATCCATGTGCGCAATTCTTTGTTATCAGCGCGGCATCGGTGACGCGCGGTTGGTGCAAGATTTGAATTTTCATCTACCCGCATATTTCGGCGAAAGCCTCGACGACGAATTGAAAATATATCTAGATTTTGGTATCAAAAATAAAAAAAAAAGGGCTGTGCGCTGATTTTTGGCATCGAATTTGAATTTGGTTTCTAACTTACACCTTTTCCCGACACAAAAGCATTTTGTGAAAATTCAACCAATGGTTCTCCTCCTGGGAGATATTCGCAGACGGCGCTTGGCTTATCGATCGGCTTGTAGCCAATAGGTTAGAAAGCATTCTCTTGAGCTCCTTCGACCTACAATCATTTGGCGGGACACACGCTTCGGGATAAATCTTATTACGAAATGCATCCGGTGAACAAGTTTTTGCATACAGAGGATTTCCCAAGACGGACGAAAAGAAGAACCCTGCGTAATGCTGAAGAGTGCCGAGCGAGGCTGGCGTTTAAAAAGGCAACTTTGTTTCTCAGCGAACACCTTATCTTGGCGGACGGCACTCGTTCCAGCAGAGGATTATAATACTTAAGCTGTAATGGGACTAGGAGATGGGAGCAAACTTTGTCAACTTGTTGGGTGTACTTTTAAACGCTCATTACAAAGTCGACGATTAAATGCATAAAAAAAATGGTTCCAATCGGACTACCTTTTTTTCGGCCAGCAGAGAATGAGAGGGAAAAAGCTCTTCTTTGTTAGAACATCTTGTTCCTACAGCAATACACTTGAAAACGGAAATGTCAAATTAACTTCTTGAATAATTCAATGTATACTAACATTTATAATCAAGTATCACTATTTTATTCAGACAGATAGTAATTAACTAGTAACTAGTAGTAAGTATTATAACTTCTCAGACAAAAACAGTTCAGTTTTTATTTTTAAAAATATTTTTGTAGTTTAAATACATTTTTTAATCATTGTTCAAATATAAATAGAAAATTTGATTTATTCTAAGAAATTTAAGAAATTAGAATATATAAGAATATATATAAAATTATATAAGTATTCTTATATAAGAGTATTTTTTTTACTTTCTAAAAAGGCCTGTTGTGTACAAAAAGGACGCGACCAAGTTACTTGTCCAAAAAGGCGATAAATAAAAGAATTTTCAAAAGAAAATTCAACTATAACATATGGTTCTTGGTCATAAAACTTGAGTGGAATAACGTTACTCGTAACAAATAATAAATGATTCTAATTCTCAAAAATCCTCTCTCCTCCCCTGCCATGTGAGCGCATAAAATAAAGGAATAGGCGTTGTCGCCAAAAGATTGGAAAACCCTATTCTCACTTTGTGGTGCGAGCTCAAACTGGCCGTTTTGTTCCGGTGTGTGGTATTCTCAGCCCCAAAATCAAAAGTACCTAAGCGTTAGTATAAAATTTTGTACAAAATAGACAAGAAAATGTATTAAACGTGTTTCAAAACAGTCATATATGCGGTAACATAATATGTACCATGTGTGTCACATACATATTTTAAATTGAAAAGCAAAAATTAAATTATTTTCATAATTTCCAAAAAAATCATAGCAACTAGTCTTTCCTCTAATCAAGAATATTTTTCATTCGTATCAACGTCAGATCGACTTTATAGAGAGTTGATTTTCGTTCGAGATTCAAATGCAAATCCAGAATGTCATTACTATCATGTCTGTTGTTAAGAGATTAATCACGGAAGCTGCGAAACCCCATCGAGGCGGGAATTGACTCCGATTATGAGGTCGACCGTTTAATCCGGGGACAGTGATTTGCAATATAAAATACGTGCTAGTCTTGAGCACTCTTCAATAATGTCAAGGTGCGAAGCTACAGATTGTGTCGAACTGGCGAACAGGATAGAGCCCGCCAATCAGACAGAGACAAGTCTGATTAAACATCGTCAACGTCGTAAAGTCATTAAATCAAAACCTTTGAAAGCGATTGCGAGAGAGACGATGCTTAATCCTCGGTTCATTGTAAGTCGAGAACGTCAGGACCAGACATGTCAACGACACACAAACCACATGTGTACATAACTCGAACAAATTGCGATGCCTGTCGACATGCATCCCCGCTTATGCATTTTCACATACACCTCGTCCGCCCTTTTGTGCTCCACTTTTCTTATATTTTCACGTGCGTGCAGTGTGTTTTATTGTAAATGTTCGATTACCCGCCTTTTGTTCACCAACACATCCTCGAACAAAGAAATCATTAAACAAAGTGGCATGCTTTCGTTTTGCAAACCGCCTTCTCCTCCCTTTATTCATATACTTTTGGCATAATTTTTGTGCGCTTAAACGCAGCCTTGTTTTTATGAATTACCTCTAGGAGAAAAATGGCAACCTATTAAAGTGGAAAGTTAGAAAACACAGAGCAGTCGAATAGAAATAAAACGAGTCAAACTTTCGAAACGATGAAACTCTTGGATCTCGCGAAAGCGAGATCCAATTTAAATTTAAATCACTGTGCCGGAATCAATAGCTTTTTAAGCATCCCACCCCCCATCTCTAACGATGTGCACACTCATTATGACATAATAAACATTATTATCCGGGGCAGAATCTTTGAATGGTCTGTGCATAATTGAAAAATGATAAAATGTTTCGGTCACATTGCAAAAGGGTTCGATGCGTAATCTAAACGTTTCGTCGTTAAACAGCGATTAAAATGCACGATCTGAATCTGGTATTTGAACAATATATTTAATCACTGGTTTCGACTAGAACTTGCAAACCCCCTATCAGCTCCCTGAGGCTATTAGTAACGATAATAGCCCGCTTCTTACTTGGAGGAAATCAATTATAGTTAGTAGAATTGTAGGAAAACATGCGTCGAGTACTCGAGGCGAAATACTCTCTTTGTTACAATAAGCCTATACTAATATAATTATACTAATTAATAAATTCACGGAGAATCACACTCAGGTGAATCAAATAATTCATCCCGCTGTCTCGTAAAGTTAGCACAGTAGGATGTTCACAAAAGCACATATATCGTGACATTAATCACGTTTGTACCCAACTGCAGAATGCTTTATAAACACGAAACGAGTATTAATTACTAGTCAGGCCTCCTTTGTATATGGAGCACGCACAAAGACTGTTCGGCGCTCCAGAAGTAATACGTGCATATGAGTTTATACAAGAATAATTAGCAGAAGGCGAATGATCATTACCCGGGTATATACGCACTCTATACTGTTGACTTAAAATCTCGTCGTGAAATAATATTACATCAAGTTGAACGATATGGCAATTTTAACTCACGAGAATCAGCGTTTATACGTATAGCGAACCAGCCGGTTTTTGTTTTTAGATGGGCGGTTTTGTTTAATCAAGTCGAATAAAAAATCGCGACCCTTCGTGATCACCACTTGGCTCATCCATTCGATTATTATTTCCTCGCCGGAACGTTGCTTAGTTTGGAAGAGCGCCAAATAATTCGCTGACTCAATGCGGAACCTATCTCACCAGCGTCTACGGGCAACGAGTGCCTCTTTTCTCGAGTTACCCAAACGATTTACAACAATTATATCAGATCGATCGGTTGAGAGGCGAAGAAAAAACGAATTTTTGAGATAAACAACAAGCCAGCTGAAATTTTATGTTTTTTCAATTTGTTGAAGAAAAATTTGTTACATCCCGCGCGTAATCTCCGTTTGATAATTATCTCCTTAGTTTGTTCATGATAATTATGTTGTTGTGAGTATATGAAAAAGTACCCCAAGTTCATTCTCTAATTAAAATCATAATAATATTTCAAACTATTTTTTTAAAATACACACATCTCTTTGCAATACTGCACAGCTCTCGAATACCATAAGCAGTGTTGTCTCATTTATTAAACAGAAACATGCAAAGCATTTGAATGAAAAAAAAAAAAAAAAAAAAGAAGAGAAAAAATATAGGAAACAAAAGCGTCCAGGTTTATCTGCGAAATGAGGAAAAAAACGACAAGAAAAAAGATTTATTTATATACATATTTCTCCGGATGCAGACGAGTAGGCGAGCTATTTTCATTACACAATTGTTTTGTGAGTCCAGGCAGCTCTAGTTGGAACCCACTTCGTGTTATTTCTAGCGGACGCAAACCGGATAACAGGAAAAAGCAATTAAGAAACTGAGTGAAGAAGTTCTCGAAAAATTGCCTCGAAAGTGAGAGGACCCCCTTTATTTCTGCCAAGAGTCGATCTCCGTCTCTCAGGAGAATTGTAATTTGGTTGCGCGTCAGAATTTCGTTGAACCCTCATCCGCAGTTGCGGGTTGGTATTAAATCAGGATTGCGGCTTTTTTGTGTGTTAAACTTGCTAATACTTGGGTTGTGTAAAACTTGCTAAGACCCGGTTTCAACATTTTTGCTTTCGGTTTACAAAAACAAATTAAATTCCACAGCGATCTCAGCCGTGATTTATCGAGAGTGGTCAGTTTTCAAAACTACGTCAATATCTGGAGCTGATGATCTCGGAGAATTTTTCATTTCAAGTTTGCTGCGAAATCTGAATGTCGAAGTTGAAGATATAAAAGAGCATGGCTGAAATGCAGATGTCAGCGACAGGAAATGAATGCGGAACAATTTTTTTGACGAGTGCGTTCGTACTTGATGGGTCCAACTGCTCGGCCCATCATCTAACAAGGGCCATCTGTCGCCCATCGTTTTGGTTCGACGCCTGTCCATTGTACGGGTTAATAGCGCTACATCAAATAATCCCTTCAGAATAGTGCATTTCTTATCGACATTTGGCTCGTTAACGCGTATCGCGATGAGTCATCAGTTATTAATTGCTGATAATTACGGGGTGATACTAAATGTTTTGACATTTGATGTGTTTTCAAGACGAAACTTTTTCACGCTCGTTTGACACGTGAAAAATTAAAAACGAAAAGTTAGACAAGAGTGAAAAATTATTAAAAATGAAGAGCTGATCAAAATAAAAAGATAACATTTTGTTATTAAATGGAACGTATACGTGGGGAAACATAATTTTAATTGGAACTTGAAGAATGTCCGCTAGGAAGAGGATTCGAGTTAGGAAATAACTGTAATACAGTTGTAAGAGTTGAATATTGCAAAGCAAATAAATTCTTAAATCTATAGACCCGAAAGTTTTTGTAAACTCGTTACATATTTCTGCACAAAAAATGTTCAGCTGCGAAGTTCATAAATACATAAAAATATTTTATTCAGTGCAGTCGAATTTTGTGATTACATCAATGTTGCATATCAAGTTATATTCCCCGAGTATACTCAAGTGCAAAATGATGAACGAGAAATCTCTTTTACAAATCGGTGAATAAGAAACTTTTACTATATTATTTTTTTATTATAATATATACTATATATTTACTATATTAAATTTCTTCAAACTGATGCACTTTTGAATGAATGTGGAATTATTAGCTCGGTAGATTCCAAAATGAAATCACGTCATGTAAAATATTTACCAATTATTAATCAAAAATAGAGCATCAACATGATTGTCGTTATTAAAAACTATCGATTGAACTAATAATACTCACAAAAAATTAATCAAAAATCAAAATGAAAATTCATCGAAATTGCTACATTTCAATTAAATAAAATGAACATTATTAGAATCTCAAATAAACTTTATTTAATTTAACTCAAATTTATCATTTTCAATGATGATTTTTCTCTGAGTAAATAGAAATAAAAATGTTCGCTTCAATTAAAATTTGTATAAAAACGAATTCGATTAATTACAAATTAACAAAATTCACGTATAAAGTATTCGAGAAATGTATGTATTTGTTTTAAATTTCGTTAAATAAAAGTCATAATTGTTTTTGGATATTCGCAATCCTTCACGGACGAAAAAATAGTCGCTAAATAAATATTACGTGTAATGCCGTTAGATATTAATATTTTATATAAACAAAATATATTTTATATTTTAAAATTGTATGCATTAAAATGTATAAAAAAAATATTTAATATACATTTTACCCTTTTTTAAAAGACAAAAAATATATGAAATTTATATTTTCAAAAATATTTTTGTCCACAAGGGATGTACGTACTCTTAAATAAACAATATATTAAATGGAATGTACATTTCATCAAATTTAAAGTAAATAAATCTGCATTTATAATTAACCCTACACAGATGAAATACAAACATTTAACATATGAGTTTAATTTTAAAATGTTATCTAGCAAAGTGCTGTGAAAAGATGAAAAAGACCCGGAGTCAAAAGTTCAAAGCCTTTTAAAGTATGAAAAAAATGCAACACCCGAACCAGACGTGCAATTCGAAAGTCATTGCATTTCAGTGCAACAAAAAAAAAGATATCAATTTTCAGTGTCAACGTGACAAGCTGACGTCATATTGAAATATTATTAGCAGCTTCCACACGAAGTACATTTTCGTCACCGAAGTTATCAAGACCGTCACACATATGGCGCGCTTCATTTCCATTTTGCTATAATAGGTAGCTGCCGCCTCGTTACTTAATACCTGCGAGACAGGACTTCGAAGATGAGTACATTAACTGCATTCTAACCTGGATGCATATTTTATGGGCGGTACGTACGCAGCGCATCATATGTTACGTGAATAGCGGATATGTCTTCACGCTATACATCACGAAGCTTATTCGCGATCCAATGTGCGACTTGGTTTGTTTACAAAACAGTTAATTATTTTTTATAGCCGATGATCTCGCCGAAACGACGAACTTAATTAAAGCCAAACGATATACACGACGCATCTGCTCAAAACGATCTTGCTACTAAAACTCAGACAACATTTATAAATAATGAAAGGGATTATCTGCCAGTGACGCAGTGCCTTTATTCGGAGCGCTAAGTACGAGTTGATTAACGTATTCTTCATAGAGTGGAGACTCTCCAAAGGCTCTGAATGCATGCTCCGAGTGATGAAATTATACTTTCAAATTAAAATGATGAGATGCAACAAGAGTTCGCTTTTTTTTGTTTTGTAACTTTGACATGTTTTGCTGAGCAACATTTTCTCAGAACGTCAACTAAATTGGTAAACAAAAATGCTCCAATATTTTCAGCTCACAGTGCTCCAGATTGAGGGATATAGATTTAAGCGTATTCAAATTTATACCAATTTCGCCCCAAAAAGACATTTTCGAAGAGACTTCAATGTATTTATGACGCGTGAATATGGAGATGGATTCATGTTAGGGCCAGAGAATTCGTGATGTGATATCAATTCATGCCTCAGTGAGAAATAATTGATTGAATAGGACTGGGTTAGTTGATTCGTCATCTTTTTTGTATTTTATGTGAGTGTTTTTCGATATGAAAATGTTCGTTTGAATTCTGATTTACACACTTTTAAGGCTTCATTTTTCGTCAATGGAGATAAATAATTTCAGATGCTTTTTTCGCAACGTTTGCAAAATTGGAACCAAAGCGATGATTCGATTGCAGAAATTTTAACTATATCATTTTCTTTCGTTCTTTTTTTTCAATTACTTTCACTGATTCTTTCAATTATACTAGCACCGAATTAATTCCGAATGTAAAATAATTAATTTTGAAAGATTCGGTTCGACAAAATAGATTGGATTGTAGCAAGACTTGACGAGAAAGATGCTTTTCCTTATTTAATGAAGCCAATAAACATTTTGTTTCACGCCGCGACGAGAGACTATTTCTTCCTACCATTTAGTTGAAGATTCTTGCGATTTTAAAGTTGACACATTTTTCTTTAACGTTCATTCAAAACCCAGACTCTTGGATGCAATTGCTTTTTCAATTTAAGTAATATCCCAAGTCATTTTTGTCTGATGTAATCTATAACAATGGAAAAAGTATGGAGTGTCGAAGGAGCAAAAAAAAACGGTGTGACAGATGGGTTAAAACATGTGGCAAACGGGTGCTGAATGAAAGTGTTGTGCCTTTAGTTCGAACTTTTCCAATCATTTGTAAAAGATTCTAAAGGAGTTTCTCATTTTCGAAGCATTGAACATTATTTTTTTCTATACAAAAATTTAAGTTCATCTCTTAGTATCACAAAATTAAATAAAGAAAATGTTATTCCGTCAGATAATACAATGCCAGTGATCTCGCATAAATCTCCGGGGTCTACACACGAACCAGCACTCATACTTTCGGAGCACATTTGTCTTTCTCATAAGAGCTGAGTTATAAATGTTGTTTCTCTTTCTCGGCTTGTTCCCTTTCTCACTCTCTCTCTCTCTCTCTCTCTCTCTCTCTCTCTCTCTCTCTCTCTCTCTCTCTTGCTCTTGCTCTTGCTCTTGCTCTTGCTCTTGCTCTTGCTCTTGCTCTCGCTCTCGCTCTCGCTCTCGCTCTCGCTCTCTCCTTTTTTGCTTCCCCGCTCGTTAACCGACAAATATTTTTCAGTTACAATTATACCGAAAATTTCTCAAGTTCGATGCAGGTCAACGACGCGCACTTTGTCATAGCTGTTCCGCCACGCGTTATTACTACGAAGATGATGTGACCTGAAAAAAAACGAAACATTTGAAAAACATACACAGATATACATCTCAATACAAAATCATAGTTAACAAGTTCCATAGTCTGCAAAAACTGCAAATATGAAATGAAAACTATTTCTTTTTAGAATTGTTCAAACTAATTGAGTCTCCATTGTTTGAGAAATCAATATTTTATACATTATTATACTATTTTCATTACAAAGGATGTAATTCTATATATTAACTATTATCTAATTAAAATATTCAATACGAATACAATACAATAGTATTCAATACGATACAATATTAAAAATATTGTATCGTATTGAATAGAATGATATGATATTGATTATTATTTAATAAAGTAAACTTGCAATATTTTAACACAATATTGATAAGTAAATTTAATAATCAAGTTAATAAAATCTTGTTTGTACAGTCGAATAGCTGAACATAATTAATTAATTATTATTTTCAACGTAATATAATGATAATAACATTTTAGAAAAATAAATGTGCATCTGCAAGATACTGCGTAAGTGAAATACAAATATTTCTTTGACTGTTTTGCGTTATCTCAGAGAGATGAAAAATGTCTCTTTATGAAAAATACAAAGTCGTCTCTTTTTATAACAACTGTTGCAATAATTTGATGACGATAATAATCATGGGAATCTTTAATTAACAACGTTGCATGCAAAGTTGAATAATTGAGTGGCTTCTTCGCGCGACAATAAAGGCAAACAAATTATTCTGCCGTGTAATGTAATAACGCAACGCGCCATGTCGGGGCGGTCGGTACTGGCCCGATTAAATTAAAGTGTCCTTTCTCGGCAACAGATTCTACGGCTCTTGCAATCTGTCCTGAGTTAGTGTAATTACGGGTTATCTGCATTTATATTTGTACCATGTTTGCGGGCCGTGACGGGTGTATATTTTTTACCAACACCCGGCCATCACTTGCCACCCTTGATGTTACTCTCTCTTTCTCTCTATCGCCTCGTACGCATATCGCTTACGTCAATACCGTTAATGTCCATGTGTTACTCCAAATGGTTACATATTTCGGTACAAAGCTCATTACACGCTAATTACATCCATTTTTGCCCTCCCTGCGCCCACGTTTTCAACGATTCTTAATCATAACACTTTCATCGCGTTTAATTGCCTGCATTAATTTAGCATAATTGGACAATTTGCGCCGTCAAAAATATCCCAGGCGGCGTTAATGCACTTTTTCTCTGATCCTCCATAAGTGTTAATAATCAAACAGTTTTCATTTGAACAAAAGCCGATGATGGCCAATGTGCATCAACTTTTCAATTCGGCACATTTTTAGCCAGCATATTTTATTTGCGCTGAATCTGTTTGACACATTTAATAACTTGATAAATAATAGGGGAGAAAAGTGCACGATGGTTTTCAATAAATAATTGATCAATATAATTTGATGATTGATATGGTACGTATTACGTTTTTGTTTCAATTTCGTTTTGTTTTTGTTTGCAATGACAATTGATAAACGTGATGGATGAAACTTTTTGAATTAAGGCAACCAGGTCATAAAAATGACACGAAATAATAATGCACGATGAGTTTTGGTGCGAGTCATAAACATGGGTATAACAATGAGCAATCAATGCTGCGTGTTCAATGGCTCATCAAAATTGCTATTTGCCGTTGAAATATCATTCCAGTTCCGTTCCCTCACTCGTTCCGATAAAAATGTATTTAACCGGCAAAAACATCACGGAGCATACGGGGCAAACGTTTTTTTTCTTCTTCTTCTTCTTCTTCTAGTGCCCAGAAAAACCATGCACTCTAATAAACGTACATTTCGGGGTTGCTGTATACACAATGAGATCGGTACAATCGAATGTAAAATAAAACTCTCATTTACATTGCTCCCGGCGTACAAGTAGTTTTGACCGCAGCAGTTAACGTTGGCCATATGCAGATTTTTTGAATCTGTTCAGGTCTACGCGACAGAGCGATAAAACGCGCTAAACAAAACGCGGCAAAAAGCGAATTAACTCTGTCGTGTTCGGTGTCACAAGTAACATTGACGAATTTAGCGTATAATTAGCTACCATGGAAAATGTGATTTCCTCGTCGAAGAAAAAAGTTCGCGGCTGTTCAACTTTATAGAAATAAAGGGGGAAAGAAAAACGTTCGACAAAAACCAAGTATTCCAATAACGAACAAGTACTTTCGCAATGTTGTCGAACTTTTAAAATATTAGGTCGTCGAATTTGGTGTCGGATATTATACACGTGTGCAGTTTTACCTACACCTATTAAACAATTCAATCGATTGTTCGCACTGTTATATGTGCAAATTTTAAAATTCAATGTTTAAAATCGCAATGGAAATGAAAGATTTTGACATTAAATTTCGCAAACGGTTCGTTACGATTGTAATTTGAGCTATCTCAGCGTGTTCATTAATGTCCGTGAACAGAACGTTTAGGAATGCTAGTTTTAAGGATTTCGTATTAACTAAAACCACACATGCGTGAAATTCATTGACTGTGACGATACAATCGGTGAAATATCGGTCAAATTACCCGCACGTTCGATTATAACGGAATGAATAAAACACCTCATGACATGACGAATTGCAAATAAATCAACAAAATACGTTAGCTTTACATAATTTGCAGTTGTAAAGTATTAATAACCACAAATTATCAAAAACAGTTCAATTTGAATGTAAAATATATCTGAAATTGATATTATCAGAATTAAATTAATACAATTGTATTGATCACATCATAAAATAAAGACATTAAAAAAAACAAAACAAAACAATTTTAAAGATTTTGAACGCAAGCTTTAACTATATATATATAATTTCACCCAAAAAGTGGTGTTTTGTTTTAAATATTATATCTGTGACTGTGAGGAAATAAAGTAGCCAGTAAAGTGGTATATAGAATTGAAATGGTTTTTCTTCGCAGTCACAGATATTAATTCATTGTACTAAGTTTTTCATACTTTTGAAACATTTTTTTAGCGCTTCACCGAAAAGGGTTTCAAAAGTGAGGACACAATGTTTGAACTTGTTTTATCTCGAGAACTGAAGTCAAAAGAGTTCAAATTAAATGTCACTTTTTGTTATTATTTAGATGTTAGAAATTTAACCTGATAGGTTAAATTTAAATTTAATTTCGTCTTACGAGCTTCATATAACGTTGATAAACATGTTTTGCAATTTCAAGTAATAAGATATCGGTAACGCGTACATCAGTGGGACTATTTTTATCTTCAATCGATAACACCTAATAGGGCTAGTTTATTCTAAATTCGCTTTAAAAGGAAGTGCTTTTTTTATTATATATATTGGCATATTAAATAATCTAGAACAAGCAAGAAAAACGCGATTATATACAATATCAGGTATTTTTATAATATTCTTTATTAAATAAATTGAAAAAAAAACATTTATCTCTATTGAAAATAAATAATTATTTATGGAATCGAAGTAAATATATTTTCTAAAAAATGTTATATATTGAAAAAAAAAAATGAAATTACAATTAGCCGCGCGTGAATTACAGAAAAAACTCGACCACAGTGAATCATAACGCGCAAAATCTACCATATTTCTACACGTGAAAACAAAATGACATTTCAACACTATCATCCTCCCATAAATCCACCGCTGAAACGTAGTTCCAATTGCCTGTTAATAAAGTAATTTCTCCGTCGTAATTTATCACGATTCACGACAAAAATATAGACTCTCTCCCTTGCTGCGAGTGCACCGCGCGAGTTCGAAGTTTGGGTATCGACACGCAAATAGGTCGCATGAAAGAATCATTAGGATTCTGCAATTGGAGTTATCAATACGTAATCTACATGAATAATGGTCAGACCAAAAAAGAAATGCAAAAAACAAAGAGGAAAAGAGTTCAAATTAAAGAATTCTTGGTCCTGAAAAGACTACTCCGTGCAGAATAATGACATCTGCAGAGAACAAACTGCTGCGCGAGTTTTTTTGTTCGATTTGTAAATATACTCTGTCCTTCTAATATTTTCTCTTCGTTGTATCATCTACTCTGTCTGTATACGCAGTATTTGAATCGTGCTTCGTTTCATTTTTGGCTTGAATGGTTTGATATCAGATCGTTGGAAGAGACCGCGCGGGATGGAATTCGTTAGATTGGCGCGGCTCTCGTAATATCGAGGCCTCATCGTCTTGGTTCAAGATGACGCCGACGGCTGACGCAAACCAGACTTGTGATTGATTGAATCCGATAGAGACAACTCTCTTTTGGATCGAGATCGGCGTCAATCATTAAAGTAATGACGACGACCCG
Organism: Trissolcus brochymenae; assembly: GCA_030523145.1. Taxonomy (NCBI): domain Eukaryota; kingdom Metazoa; phylum Arthropoda; class Insecta; order Hymenoptera; family Scelionidae; genus Trissolcus; species Trissolcus brochymenae. The sequence goes on from JAQQRF010000104.1 coordinate 70,315, forward strand.
ATACGTTGTTTGTCATGGCGTGTTTCCGCCCGATCACATCGGTCTATTACGTCCCTCGCTCGTTTGTTCGCATTCACGTCACGTATTATCGGAAACGTGTCTTAAAGTGTCGTAGGTGAGACTTATGAGTTAAAATAGAAAACGTCCGTCGGTCTCTCTAATAAAATTCACCCCCTTGTCCTCTCGCCTTTACCTCCTCGTTTCATTTTAGTTAGAGTGTGATTGATCCCGACCATTTTTGTGGCCGCAAAATTTTGCCTCGCAAAAGAGACTTCAGTGAATAAATTCAATACCGCCCTGTGCTCCTAGGAGCCCCGGATCCTGTTTATGTTCGAACATTTGCGTACTTGCTTGCAATCACTGCAGTCTGCACTTGAATTATTTGTTTTGACATTTACACAAGCCTCTCAAGCTGACGGTGCGCCGGATTTCTCAGATCCGCACGCTCGGGCGGTCTCACTAATCTTTTGTTCATATTTAAATAATGTTATAGTACGTTTTCTCGGAAATGAGAGAGAGAGAGATGAGATGAACAGAAAAAGAAAGGGAGAGAAAGAGTTCAGCGAGTACATTCCTACTGATTTTGATAGTCCACGTTTGATCAATATTTGTTCAAAATGTGGAAGAAAAGTGAATATGAAAAGTGGAATTCACACAAACTAAAAGTCCCTCCCTTTTCCCTCTTTGTCGATGACTTGTTTTTCAGGTCATCAATTAACCGATTATCTGTCGGCGGTTTTGTTCGAATTTTAATTTCGTTTACCAGCCACCAACACATGTTTACTCATAAACCTCTCGAAATTACAATACAAAAGTATCGGAGCAACTGTCGCAACGTGCAATTGCAACTGTTGGCGTAAAACATGATTTATGAGGCCGAATAACAGGTAGCGTTTTAGCGCAAGTACAAGTTTCACAGAAGCACTGTTGGTCGTTGGGTTCCGCGACTTCGCACATATCCCGCGACGACGCAATTCAAATTCAACACTCGAACCTTTCTTGCAGTGATAACAATAATTCCGCTGGTAGTGGAAGAATAGAAAAAAGTTACTCGCCGACAGTACAAGTCCTGGATAATTTCTTTTTTCTTTTTCGACGATCAGACTTGATTATACATAGAGTCAACACGCCAACTTTTCAAGCCAAATGACACGTCTATCGAAAAGTAATGTCGGTCGACAAGTTTCTCCGAAATATGCGCAAGGTCAATAAAAACCGACACACGTTCATAGCTGAATTTGCGGCAGCGTTTCATCCTGCCGGTGAAAAAGGATACCATTTCAAACGTTGCCCGGTTCTGTAGTGTTAATTAAAGCCGCGCGCCAAATCAAATTCTGACTCTGCGACAAAAGTTGCTGAAATAGGTTTCTAGGTTTTCTACGGAGACAAAAAATTGTCCAGCATTTTAGGAATAAAAAAAATTATCCCCAGTGATTACATTGACATCTCAATGAACCATAAGAACTTTTGAAAGAAATAAACAAAATTGTATGAATGTTGCTTTTTGTTTGAAATTCTAAACAAAATATAATTTTTATGTGATAATCCATTATCTGTACGACAATATTCCTTCCACTTCCTCTCTACACTCATACATTGGCGCACGTGCGCCAATGCTTTTCTGATGTAAATATTAACACGCATGTACTATTTTAGGTTATGCTCACTTACAGACGATTCGTCTCTCTGGACAGATAAACGGTTAAAGTATAGTCATTTTATAGAAATAAAGATGAATTGAATACAATCAGGATGAGTGAATTTGGCTGAGTTTGAAAAAAATGTAACTATGGGACAGAAGCACAACAGTGTCTACTTATCAGATAACAATAAATTGACATTTCATTTAAATCGTGACACCGAACTGATGAAAATCGACTATTTTTAACATTGTTATATATGACATCATCAAATTTAATTATCGTCGTTTTTAGCAAATTTCTGTTATATACACACCAGATAAATGATAGTAATAGTGACAATTATCAAGAAAGGAGAATAGTATTTTTAGTTATATGCTTATGAATACATCAAAATGGATAATTTTGTTAATTCGAGAAACTTATTTTAGTTACTTGGCGATCCGCTGCTAAGAAGTGTTAAAGTGACTTTACAACTAATGTTTTATTCTTGATATTAATGTATGTAACTATGTATTCCTAATATTTTTTCTGTTTTTCTTTTTTTTATCCATATTATCCAAACATAAAGAACCAAACTGACATAATCATCGAATTGACAAAAGTAAATCAAATATGAGCCAAATTGGGAGCTTAATAATTTTTTATCTAAAAGTTAAGTTACAGTTAATATATTGATACAAAGTGATTAGCTGTTCTTCTGAAGTAATTGTAGTAACAACAAAGTAACAACAAAATCATGTTCAAATGTCATAATCTACACATAATAACAACCAGGTTTGTTTATTAAACATTTGGCTAACAAATGAAGTGTTTGAATTTCATTATTGTTGACTTTCAAATTTATAGATCAATATTAATTTGATTGGACCAATTTAATTAGAACTAATCAAACTTAATTTTGACGTAAAGTCAAATCGGAGAAATTTTGAACCAATCTGATCAAATAAAGTTAACCTTTAACTAATTTCTAAAGTTACTCAAACAGCTTAAACATAAATGTTTTTTATTTTATTTGTCAGACCTGGTCGGATTACAATAATGAATTAGGTCTACTCAAACATGGTTAGACATAATTATTTTACCTCGAAAATAACTTTTATCTGCTTTTTAAATTATATATTTTTGCGTCATTCTGAGTAATGAAATATTTAACAATTTGATCTTTTAATTAAGCACGTCTTAAGGGAAGGTTGTTCATCGCCGTAGACATTCGAGTTTCTGGTGACGCGAGTTCGGGTCAAAGATAACGTTTCCGGCTGACTCTAATCATATAGATGTCCTTTCAGAAGGTACACTTGCGTTACTTTCTGCATGAGCTGTTATCTTGAACTCATCGGCGAGTCTCTAACTGTTTCCGGAAGGAAGACATCGCCAAAGCCGTCTAGGTCCGCAACAAACCCGGCGAATGAACGAAACAGGTCACGCCTTGTTCTAAAGACCGGGTGGAGCCACCCAGTGACCATCTTTGTGATCACCGACTGTCTCTGGTAACCATTCCATATCGCTCCATGTTCAACCGTTTAAATTGTTCTAATCAAGATCGACAATGGATTCATACTCATTATCGATTCCTATATAGCTTTGTTTTGCCCAGCTTCCTCAACTAATTCCAAATCCAAGATGGTGCACAACTCTCGAACCCAAAACTAATTGGAATCAAGCTATTTCAACATTAATATCATAACAATGATAACACTGTACGTTTTAATCTACATTTTGATGATAATGTATAAAGTACATGTACGCTGCACATACAATGCAATGTATGAACTATACTGTTTATTTTATGTAACTTTAATTATAATAATATTTTATTCATCTAAATGAATACGTCAAAATTTCTATAGTTGCATCCATAAATAATGAAGCTAAAACACATTTTATAAACAATATCCAATGAATTTAGTAATTATATGGGTCGCATATGAAGTTTCGCATCCAGAAAACTTTCCAACGCATTAACAGTTTAGTGAATATTATTACATAATTTTGTAATACCGTTTACAGCGTTTGTCCAAATGGCTTATTATTAAAATATAGTTATAACTATATATAACTATATTTGTATAACTAAATTTGTATTTTCAAATAAATTAATGTATATTAAAAACAGATTATATTAACGAATGTTCAATAATGGCTGGTCATCGATCTTAAATTCGTTTCATGAATCATTAATGTTAATAAAGTTTATTTAATTGTTGGATGAGCCGAGCATTTCGTCTGCTTCGGTCCCATATTTAGGCTGTATATCTTTCAAAAAATGCCTCTGAATCATGTGGCCTGTTACAACACATTAGATTTTCAAAAGTGTACACATACAAAGTACGACATTTTGCAATGTTTATAGTGAAAAAAATTTGTCAGTCTCCAAATTTCATATGAACATTATAAATCGCAAACCATAACCTTGAATGCAAACTGTATTATCTATACAACATTTTTTACTCGGTTTTAATCACATGTTATTATGTGCGTTGCAAATTTTTACATGAAGCTCCACCGTCAAAGCTTTGCTGAGAATCACAGTAAATTTTGATGCTGTTTTTCTATCTATTTCTGTAAAAAGTTCAATTATTAAAGGCGAAAAAGACATGAATATCAAACGTTTTTATCGAAACGTAACGTAGTAAAAGTTATACGATGTTGTCACAGGATTTGAATGAATCCTATTTTAACGGTAAAAAAACTTTTCCAAATGGTAATTTTTACTGTATGTACAGTACTTGTCATAATTGGATGTACGCAATGTATGTATATAACAATAATAATATAAATTATTGTTGTCAGAATAATGTATGAAATTGCAATGAAGTCGAAAATAAAAACATAGCTACCAGTGCTGTAGAGTTTATTGTCGACATTGTCAGTTAAGAGTAAAAGAATAAAATAAGCTCTTTCATTGTTATCACTGTATGAAATGCTGAGTATGATTAATTCAACCCGAATTATGAAATCAGACCCCCTGAAGTCGACTTTACTAGTTTGCATTTTTTTTTCTGAACTGCCTCATTTAGGAATTGAAATAATCATAATGACCGTAGTAATAACGCAAAGTTCAGCTCACTTATATTTGAAAACAAATGGAAGATCAGAAATGCTGGATAACGGTGCTCATTGATCACCCGGCGTTATAAGTTTGCGCGCAGCGTGACACAAAAAATCATTCCAATTACTCGAGCCTGGAAAAATCGAACAAAATCAGAACCGCTCGGGAAGTCTATATTAAACAAAACACTCGACCGGGTTGCCAACTTATCTGCTGTCTAACAACTTTTCGATTGCACGGGCCATGTGCAAAAACTTAATTACATCGTCGTCGACACACTGAAATTCTCATCTGACGTCCGGATCGCACTAAATGAGCCAGAGCTTCTTGATCTTAACACCCGGCCAGTGCCCGTTCATTCTACAAAATGATAATTCAATAAAGCTGTACCGCTCAATTCGCGGAGTTCGTTTTTGCGACTTACTTGAAAGCACCTCGCAGAATATTATTCCAAACCGTGGATGGAGTTTTACTTAGCCAAGTCAGGTCAAGTTTGATAGTTAAGGAAGTCCTTCGGAGAGAGAAAATAGAAACTAGAAGTAGTTTCTCGACTGCCGGCAAGATTAATGTGCGTGATGATTCGAAATCTTGCAATAGTTTCAGCCTTTCGCTGAAGATCCGATCAATGTCCTTTTCTCACGGCAACCGGAAACCGTGCGACGTACTGCTCGACCTGCTTACAAGGCAGCTCACAAAGCTCTCCACCCTCACACAACCGTATTTCGTGGCAGTTGCCAACTTCACGAAATTCCGCGCTCGTACGGATGTGTTACGTGTACAGATAGATATCACATTCACGTACATAATATACGTCTTTCAAAAGAACTTTCCGGCAAGGGATACAAAACGCAGTGAAAACTTGAACATTTTTTTTTTTATAAATTACTTCACAGACAACTAAGAGGTTTGTGTAATTATTGTTAGATGATTTTTGTTTGTTTAGAGGGAAAAATTATATTAAGATTTAACAACATTGAAATGTGATATTGATGTAATACTCTGTCTTATTAATTGTTTCAAAACTGAGTGCGTTCCAATTTTAAGTAGTATAACTCAACATTGATCAGCCGAGTAAAAACATTGCACTTTTAATTTCAGTTACACTATTCTCATTGTCATCAATCAACAGAGTGTACAAAATGTACACAATGGTTTGATGGTTCATTAGAGTAGGATTTGATTGAAAAACAATGGCAAGCAACTGCTGCCTAACGCATCAACAAACGTCAAGCGTCGATTTGTTCTACATGATTATTTAAGTTTGCTCGTTAAAAGGACATTGATATTCGGATGTTGCCAATCTCGCCTAATGATCTCACGACCGAAAAAACCAAGTGAGCGTTCAAATAACTCACAAAAATGAAATGATCCAGCTCATCGTTAATTATCATCAACTGTAATTAATATCCTATTGCAGCTAGCAACGGGTGTTTCATTGAACGCTTTTGTCGTAGTTGTCCAACGCTAATGTCATCAGCATTGTCGTCGAAACCAGATATAGTAAATGCTTAATTGTGCGTTAACCACGTTGTATATTATTTCGAAGATGCGCGATCGCATAAGCTCTCTCTTCTCAGCTGGTATCAGCTCAATCGGTTCTGTTGCGCGGCAACTTTTTTCTTTTTATTCCAAGTGCAACACAAAAGCTTTCGAACGATGAATGAACAGTCTTGCCACGTTTGTTCTTTCGTTTTCCTTTTAATTGTTCGCCGTGTTCAACTGCAAAGAGAACAGCGCGACGAAAGGAAACAAGGGAGCAAAGCCTTTCCCATCGTCATTTGTCTGCATCGGCGTTGAAACGACGCCCATTGTATGAATTCAATGGGAACTTTTATAATTTAAGCTCTCGTTATCCAATACGTTTAAACGGCGCCACGCTTGAACCAATAACGATGCCAATGGCTCCTCGCTGATGAAAATCCTCTGTAAAGCAACTTTTCTTTATCTTCTCACATTGTTTACTCCTAACAATGATGTCCCATTCGACAGTCACAATCATTATAGGTAACAGATTAATTACGTCGTCGAGGCGTTGATTAAACGGAAATTGTCCATAAATAATACTCCTCTCTGATCGATCGTCTGAGTTGCTACCGCGTGACCGAATAAGTTAAATCACGCAATTTTACGTAAATAAAGTCACCTTTTTATGTATTTTCAAAGGCATCCCCTTTCAAAGTGTTTCGATACCGGTGCACTTATTTGCTCTTAAAGCGTGCTTGGCACGTCGTGCAAACTGAATCACATCGACGCAAGTGGAATCCTGAATACGAAAAATAGAGTATAACATGAACCCTCTATCGAGGAAACAGCTTCAGGTGAATCCTTTTTCGAAACTTTTGCACTTCAAAGTGCAATGATCTTCGCGAAATTAATTCTTGATTTCAACTGCAGTACCTCGTCCCGCGGTTCTTCAATTTATACAGTAGAATGTATGTGGAGTTAAACTTTTTTCTTCTTTTTTATCCTTCTTCATGCGTTTTCATTTAAACTGTGTTAACACTCGAAAAAATAATCGATTGAAAAAAGAAACACATTCTTGAACCAACCCCAATTTAATCTTGATTAATAGCCAAGAATCACCATCCTTATTGGTCTAACAAAATTACTCTTGGAGAAAGAATAAACGCCTTGAATGAAAAAAACATTTATTATTAAAGAAAAATTAGTTGACAATTAAAACAAAACTCATTAATATTATCATCAAAATAAAAAATGTGTTTTTAAAGGAGTACCTTTTCAACAAGAAAATTGTATTTCAAACACTCTTCGATATTGGGATGAAAAATTATTATATTCTGATTAAGCGATATAACGAATAATCAAATCGATACGTTTCCTTTCATGTCGGCAGAATAGCAAAAGGTAACTCAATAAATTTTAGCCAGATAAATTGATACCCCTTTTCTCGCCTCAATACGTTCACCTCGGGGCCCGCACTGGTTGAGGATAAAACCAGTAACCTTGCATAACAGTTACTACCTCATACCTGTCATAAATAACACAGTTCATTGCTGCATACCACGCGATATTATGGTGAATTAACATAATGTCACGATAAATCTTGGCGGAATCCGGAGATGGTTTTTACATCATGAATGAAAAACGAAATTGCAACTTTTCTCCCCACTGTACTTTTATTACTCTGAAGATAGTGTTTTACCAATAATGTATTCTTGAAAAACAAAAAAGTTGAATTTGTTCTCGCAACAGCATTCAAGTTTTCGCTATTTCGTGATGGTACCTTCAATTCATGCGCAATGTCAATGTTTAGTATATAGGATTTGAAAATTCAATAGAAGTAAAAGAGACGCGACAAAAACCATATAAAATATGCAGGTTGACAAAAAGCGATCCCAAAATAAGCACAACCGATAAGAAATCACGCACGAATTCTATCTGACTTGAAAATTTTCTATTATCAGGGTAGATTTCATATGGAGTGTTTCTTCAATCAATATAAACGTTTTCTCCTGATTTAAACAAAGTCGAACAACCGTTTGTTGAAAAAATGTCAATTAAAGTTAAAAGAGCGCGTACCACGAAAATGAAAAATTACATCATCATAGTAGAAAATATTTTCAAAGACTGGAAATCCCGAATGGCTTTGCTGGTTCGAGACATTAATTTTACTTAAATTTACAGACTAAGCACATTTTGCACGACTCGCGCTTTATCCGAAAATTGTAACGTGTGAAAAATAACGTTTCATTTGTATTATTAACAGGAGGGTTTCATAAATGAGATTTTCACCCGTTATTTGTTGTTATAATTGAGTCTAAAGTTGGGTATTACAAAGCCTTTTTCCACCATGAATATCAACACGAAATATAACACCGCGAAGGATAATAATCACCAGTTGTTGGTGCAAATAAGTTTTATAAGTATAGAAATGCAACAAAGCAAACCATACTTCAATTTTACACAATAATATGAATAAATGTAACATATATTTGGTAAACATATATGTTACATGTACAACTTATATACTGCATTCATGCATCATTTATATAACTTTTAAATAAAAGTATAAATAAAATTGTTTCCTCGCGGTTGTTAAATGTTAAAGAGTACATTACATGTATGCAATGTGTACGTGACGTATATGTTTAAATATAAAACTTCAATATAATCATCAGATGCGCACGAAGCAATTATGTAATTCACTGTAATCCATATCAATATGCAACACATGTAAAACACGTTACACGTGATATATCTGGCGACAATTAAGCGGTAATTCGATTCGTTACCTATTCAAATATGTCCGATCAAATATATGAAAAGTGTAATTTCAAACAATTTGCCATATAAAAACATCAATGTTTCAAAAGCTTAATTTCTGAGAAAACAAAACAAAACCGAAATTTGCAACAACTGTCAAAGTCAGATAAACAACAGTCATTTTTGAACTTTAATGGAAATTTTGTGACATTCATCATGAGTTTGAGTTGAACTGAGTGAATAATGTTTCCTGTTCATCGAGAAAATAATCGCAAATAATAATTTAAATATGTTTCACTGCTTTAAACAATAAACTTGAAAGATTGAAATTGAAATGATTGATTCTTATTTTTATATGCTATTAATGTTTCAAACAATAATTTAAAAGCCGTTAAAATTAATTTCTCATTGCACGGCTCATCGGAATTGACAATTGAAGTAGCAACCTAAAAACTAATATCTTTTTTCTCTTTTCTTTTTCATGTAATTGCTGGGATCCCCGCGGGTGCCATTCTTATCTGCAACACACAATGATGATGGCGATGATCTTGTTCCTCTCAACGACGGACGCTTCACCCGGCTCAAACAAATCTCCAACACCTATTTCCATGCCATCAAAACAAATTAATTGACGTCGCTGTTTGAACGACATTCGCGCAACGCCGTGCTGGCACGTGCCATAATTATACCTGCAACTGACTCTTGCTTGTAATCGCGTTCATTAATATGCTTCTCGTGCGCTATAACGTCAATTTATTGGCCGCCAAACGAAACGCACTTTCTCATTAATTAACGACCGCAAAATCGATCAATCCTGCACAATGTCTTTGTCTCGCCTTAAATTATCTGTCTATTTTGGTGTTACAAATTTTGCGACTCCTTAATGCGCCACGTACCAAAATACTGAATGTTAATTAATGGTGCAGAGCTTTTGTCAGGCACCTTGAAAACCCACCAGCGAGCAGCCTGCGATGAGGAGACCATGACGCTCAAGTGCCCGCTGGGCACCAAAATTTCGATTACCGTCGCACGTTTTGGAGGAGCTGACGGAGTGGCCGTAGGCAAGTGCAGCACAGCCAACCCGGTCACTGGCGAGATCCAGCCAAATGACACTTGTGTTTGGCCGGATGCACTGCAGGTAGGTTCATGCTTCGCCACCGGTGTGTGATATTGACATTTTATTTGTTGGTCAAATATTTGTTTGTTGATTGTTCTACAGTAATCGGTGTTATTTCAACCAACTAACCACGTTTATTTTTAGTCTTTCACTCCAATATTATTCATAATCGCAATATTATCAGCGACGATTACTACTTTGCACAACCTCTATCGAACAGTTAACAAACAACTCAAAGCATCATAATGAAACATCATAATGAATTTATCATATTTGAGATTCAACTCAGTGGCGATTTGGAACAAAACATTTTGGTTGACGATGCTAATCAAATATTACTTGAAACATTTCATGTAAAGCAAATTCGGTTTACTATTTGCGTTGTAAGCTCTACGTACGAATTATAATTATAGATAATATGAACATTTATACGTGCTAGAATGTATACTTGAGTATATTTTCTCATTTAGTGTTTTGTTCTGTTGTTGTTGTTGTTGCTCATTAGTTTTGTTAATAAAAAAAGGTATTTCCCGAAATAGATTATACTATCACTATGTAAACAATATATTTGTAGTCCAAATAATAAGTAATCCAATAACGTGTGATATGATATTAAACATATTGGACAATACAAACATTTTTCTTTTCATTTTTGTTCAAATAATTATAATGTATGATTTATGACAAAATAATATATTGTCAATTTGAGCAATTCATAAAATGTAATTAGAAACTGATTTATTTCTAAATTCTATTATAAGAAATAAAAATATCTCTACAAAAGTGTACATAAGTGGAAGGAATATTTTCTTGTTTTTTTTACATTGGAAGTCTTCTGTAACAATGTTGCTAAAGTTTAAAGTGAACTTTTTGTTGAGCTCAATATAAATTTATATCATGTAGCGAGTTCAAAGATCATCAACGACAACATAGTTTAAGATTTAACAAAATTTTATTATTTTGCATAGAATATGTCTCACTTCATCATGTTAAGAAGTTTTATAACTGACAATTGGATTTCTGCTATATTTATAAATCGACATTTATTCGGAATTGAAATTAGTTTGTTTTTTGTTCAATTTATATGTTACTCGCTTAGAATATTTTTTAAATACGTTTTTCATTTGTTGCAAACAATATATACAATACAATAATTTGAAAATGTTCTCGTTATTTTTTTAGCAGTCAATTTAAATTGAATTTATAATAAATAAATAATAGAATTTATAAACAATTATTTTATCTCTTAAATGATGATACAATTTTTCTTTACAGTGAGAATGCTGCAGAGTGCGTAAAATGATTTTCCTCACAATTTTTCCCTTGTTTTTCAGTTCAAATAACAATGGCAAAATGCAACGTCATAATAATTTAATTCATTTAGATGTCTTGACGCTTTTTAATTTTCTTTCGGACGCCGATCATTTGCCGTTTTTTATGCTTCGGGAGATGTTGAAGAGCCCTTTCAGGTCAATGCCCATTTCTGACGGCTTACCACGCTACTTGCCTTCGAGCTGCGATTTTATATCTCTGCGGTCAAATTTAGATGAAAGAAAGTACATGTAACGAACGAATCCTTCTTGAGAAGAAGCATCGCACTGTAAACTGCTTTGCATTTTGGCTCGAAATTGCACGTGAAGATGAGACGTGTGCTGAAGTTTAAAAAAAAATATAAACAAACAAAAAGCACTTTTTTAAAGGGAATTGTCGACTAAGCATTAAACGCAGGTTCCCCGGAGAAATACCGTATTATACGTCAGTTGAATTTGTCATATTCATTTATCTACTGCATAAAACAAGTAAAATTTCATTAAATTTGTTATTTCCATTTCAAGAAAAGAGTTAATAAACAAAACAAAAATTACGAATAATAATGAAGAAAAAAAAATTGTTTAGTTACATTCAAAACTCCTGTAAAAAGTATTGTCGATCTTATGTTTCCATCAGATTGAAAATATCACGTTACAATTCTTGTTTGTCAAACAACGAAAAATTCTTGAAAAGGAAACCTCAATTATTCTACATCTGCAAGTAGAACATCATTTTTCTGTATAATTCTTGCTTTATTATATTTTTGACTTATGCGTTTACTTAAATAATAATTATACTTAAGTTTACTTAAATAATGCACAAATCTTGTAGCTTTGCATATTTTACGTTCGCGTAATTCTTAATCATGTTTCGGGTTTAAAATGAAAACAAGAGTGCACTAAGTTTTATTCTTTTTCTTTTACAGCGATTATAAGAGATACAAAAAAAGTCTATTAACAATTTTAACATCACACGTTTGACATAGAGAAAATACACCCTGAACATTTCATTTTACAAGTACCGATCAAAAATACGCAAAATATGTGAATTTGTTATAAAATTTATGGAAAAGTTAGCCGAGCGGTAGAAATCGTATACTTTACAACCATACCATAAAAGTTTGACTCCAGAACATTGCTAGATGTATTACACCAGGTATGTTAACGTGAATCGCCGTAATCATGAAATTTCAAATTTTCAAAAATGAAATGCACCTTTTTTTAACATATTACGTTCACTTATTCATCTCCATTTTCTTTTACCGAGATGCTTTTTTCGTACAAAAAAATAAATTCACTTTATCAGAATAAAAATGTTCACTTATGCAGAAAAAAATTAACACTCATAATTCATTTAATAATTTATCAGCTTCCAAGTAAAGATGTCAATTATTTTGAAGTTAATGTGATGAAGTAAAAAGTTTACAGTGACAAGCAATTTTAAATGATATTTTTTTCTTTTTCTTAATCAACTCCAAAATCCTGCCTCAACAAACTTTAGGGTCAGTTTGTGAGAAACATTGAGCACGTGGTTGTGTACAGATAACTCACTCGGGTATATGAATTGGCGAATTTCATGCGGATTGAAATAAAGTGGCGGATAAATCTAGCGGTTTTTTAAACGACCCGGAGAAGCCGAATATATTCTTTGCGCGCGCGTCCATTCGTTCCTGTTTTCCGGTACTTTGCTGATCGAGACCCCCATCACGTATCAAATGAAATTCGAAATTGTGGTAGCTCGACAAAAGACATCCCGTCACGCGTGACGCGCCGCTAACGCGACTAAACGAAGCGGTTCTACATTGCTGCCGATGAGATAAGTTTCAATGACGCAAAATTACAGAACAAGAAATATATCAATATTTTTCAAATATTATTACTTGTCAACATTATAAATATATATTTTAATTTATTATGATTATTATTAATTTTTTTCAACAAAAAATGTTCAGTTTATCGACGGTTGAGTTTTTTATAGTATTTTTGTTAAAATTTCATCATTATAGTATACTGCTAATCTTTGAGAAATATAATTATCTTGCAATATGATGAAATTAGAGACATCCAATGTTTAAGCCTAATTGATCTTGAAATGATCGGATATAAACTAATTTATAGCGAATCTCGACGAGAAAGACGATTATCCAATTATTTTCAGTTTCGATTTAATAGCAAATTTCGAAATGCGAATCGTGACTATTTAAAGGCACATCAGCTTTTTAACATTTGGACTCAATTTGATTTAAAAATTCGAAAATTGCAAATATCTGTTAAGCCTTGGCTTTTCTGTAAAAATTACACTGAACTTTCGGAATTTTAAAAATACAACCCGATATTGATCGGGACTTCTTTTTTGCATTCAATTGAAATTAAACGTATCACAGTGGTGACGCTCAGGGCGAGATATCGCGTTGATTCGGAATAAAAATCAATTTGCATTAACACGCATGAAAACGTACCTCTTTCAATCTCGGTCTGTGACGGTTACACAGACACGCTCAAATGCTCATTCCAAATTCAGCCGACTAGTTGTGAGGCACGACAATTCTACTTTTTGTCACTGATTTAATTTGACAATTTTTTTCCAGACAATGTTTTTTTTCTATTTATATTTATTCTTCAACTTCTCTTTCTGTTTAGCCTAGATCCTATAAAATTTCTATAAAATTACATTCTTTTATTTCAAACCATATTTTATTCTAATAATATCATATCAATACCAAATAACTTCATTTCATTTCATTTTATATAGAAAAACAATTTTATATATTTATAACTTAATTTTTATATTGCTTTTGAATAAATTTATATGACAAATTTTAAAGTCGTGGAATTACACCCCGATGGCTCTTTACATCAAAACTGAACAGGCGACTCTTTCGATGAGAAGTTGAGCGAAATTCTGGCGGTTGTTTGCTTTTGAGATAACAGCGCGAATGAAAGAACGAAATAAATATTGATCCGGCCCGCATTTTTTGCAACAATTAAGAATCGTAAACCAGCGACAAATACTCGCGTTAAACATGAATACAAATTTCGATCAACAAAAAATGTATGAGGGATGGAAAATAAAATTCAAACGGTTATGAAAAGAATCTGCTGCACTTTAATTGAGAACTAAAACCTTTTGTTCGAAACTGACTGCAGTCATTCATAAAACATCTTCGGTGGCTTGAACCGTTTCTTGCGTTAGTATTTTTTGCACCCCTTAACCACTGTGTGCAAAGGAACAGGAAATTCCGCAACGAAATTACAATCGGTAGCGAGAAATAAATCAAATCAAAAGAAGGTCGCAGTTGGACTGAGCGGTTCACGGACACAACGAAACACCTGAGATAAATTCCATCTCACCTCATTTCTCTGGTCTTCTTAAATCTCTCGAGTTAAATTATTATCCTTTTATCGATTTTTACATATGCATCATGATTATCTATAATAGTTATCATTTACATAATAACAACTTTTATGAATTATTATGGTCAGTGTTATAAATGTTAGAACATAATTAAATTCAATGGATGTTGTTTCTGTGCTAGAATTCGAAAACTCGTTTCCTGGATTTTTAGTTTGCATCGTAGTACATCACTCCATCAGCTCTCCGGGCAGAACTCGGCTCAACTTGAACGATGGCTCGAAACCTTTTACCAGAGTTTAACCAACATTTCTAAATTGTAGAACTAAATTCTTGTTTTTGAATTAACAATTAATGTATTTTATAGTTCATATTTTTATTCCATATTTACTTTTCGATCTTTTTTTTTTTTTTATTATGATGATTTAAATAGATAACGGTAGAAAATTTAAAATCAGATGAATTTCAGTTCTGTTGTTGCTTTTGAACTGAAATATTCCAACGTTCATCCTCCTATGTCACTTAACTATCCACAAGTTTTAATTGTTGGAAAATTTTCGATGTAAAATATAATTTGTGTTCAAAAATATTCTAAATGTTGTTTTAAATGTTGAAACTTACAGAATTGCAGCTTATTAATCATTTTTATTTAAAATCGTAATTTGATAAAATTTTATTGAAAAATGAAGGCAATATTTGATTGCTTTTTATCTTATTTTGTATTTTCGCGAACAATAAACAAATGTATATTTCATCGGGTAAAGTTAAATTGACATAAACATTAGATACTATAATCGTATAAACAGTGTTTGTAACTATTCGATTACTTTACAACTCTGAACATTAAATTTAACAAACACTAGTACAACATTGCTTAATGTAGAATTGGTTGTTCATTTCGGCATACCGTTGATTGTTTCAATATAAATTAGACTTAATTTTTTTCGTGTGATTTCTAAAACTATGTCATCTCAATCTCTCCTACAAACATATCTTCAGTCACAGAAATATCGGAATGTTTGTTACTTCGTATCACTCTCGGGTGAATATCAAAAACACAAAGTTAATTAGACAGCGATGTCAGAAACTTTTGATGTAAAAAGTTTAGAGAATTTATTTATTTTTTTTTCTGCAAGAGCACAAAAAACAACTGCAATTAATCCTCGCAAAGTTGCCTCAAATACAATTCGAATTCAAACTCTCGGGTCATGTTGCAACACGTTGGTCCATAGCAACGCGCGAAACAACGATCATGATAGTTTCATTCTCGCAACCTATATATCTCAACTTCCATTGCCTTACCTTGGCATGGACGGTTGTTTTGTCATCATATGAGATAAGAATTTCTTTCATCCGTTTAGTTTAGCTGTTTTTCTTCTCCGCCGTGGAATCTCGAAGCAATTTCGTCTTCCTCCTCTGAGTCAAACGTGGTGAAATATCCGAGGGTAATGTGAAAATCAACTTAATTCAATCTTTACTGTTCTTTATTTCGTCAAAGCTTTCAAAGTTTTAACAATAAATAATTGTCCCGGTGCATTTCAAATGTAAGCAATAAATTCTGACCTACATTTGTGCTGATTAGAGAATCGTATACCGATCCGGCTGTCGTATTGATTTTTCTCTTGTAGAATCATTTGACCCATGTTCATGCACATTGAAAATTGTCATCAACATTTTTCCAATCATTTTCGTTTGGTGATTCGATTCATCATTTGTTTTTTGTCACAAAACTATTGGGATTTCCGTTTCATCTTCAAATTGGACGTTTTAAAAATGGCTTGACCAGCTCTGAGTAATTCAGTGATCCAATTGCATTAACAGTTGCGGTCATCGTATTTTAGGATTCTGTTAACACTTGTGTGTTCTGGTTCGGGATAAGTTTTTAAGTTTCTATCGTCCAAGTGGAAGCAATCTCTATTTGTGGTTTGCAACTCAAGGCTGCCAAAACCGATGCTGCTCCCGAGGTTCTTAACTTGCTCAATGAAGACCGAAGGAAGAGGAGCGCCAATTGAAAGCTGATCAAATTACAAGATCTGATCGATTGGAATTAAATCTAACTCCTAATTTTCAGTTCAATCTCAGGTCTGTAAAAAAAAATAAAAAGATGAATTTATATATGTGCATACAAAGGCAACTTTCAACAAATGAAAGAATGAAGGTAAAAAAATGAATGACAAAATTAAAAATTAATTATTCAATTTCATGAAGGATTAAAATTTTCGCAGTCTTTGGATTTCCCTCCTGTCGATGAACTGTAGCGAGGCCAGAAAAGGATAGTAGTCTTGTATTATACGCTTCGTTAAATAAATCTGAATCATGAAATTATAAGTTTTCCGGGATAAAATTGTTTAATTAGTTATTCCGCACTTTTGATGCTGGTGAATGGAACGACATGAAGCTCGCGGAGTTTCCAAAGTGGTTTTCTCTAGGAAATTTGTTGCTTATACAAATTCTAAAGTAATTTCTCCTTTGAGGAAGGCTCAGAGAGACCTTGAAAACCGGACTTTTGAGAGGTGACTCGTATTAAATTAATGAGTAACGTTACCAAGTTTGACTCCAGCCAACGAGTCGGATCGTCTTACTTCGCGTGGAATTAATGCATTACCGCTTTCGGATACTATTGCATCTCTAATAACGCCATATTCGATAGAACACTTTCATATCCCAGCTACGCTGCGCCGTAACCATACCACGTTGCAAGTAATCTGACTTCACAATCTAATTACCCGTTATACCCTAGATTATATTAATAGTTCGGCTCTTCAACCGACCGGCTCATTTGAAATGATATAACGTCGGGTTAGATTTCCTAACTGACAACCGGAATCGTCGCTGAGTTTAATATTGCTTTGAGAATCTAAAACTCGCCCTCAGAAGAGCAGACTGACTGACCGAAATTTTAGTACTCACTGTTGCAGTCAGTCGTCGAGATTTGTCAAAAGAAGCGTCAGTGCAAATTCAACACCAGCCCGGAGTCTTTTCATCGGGATCCATGTCCAGGACTGCCCAAGTATATTGAAGTAGCTTACAAATGCCGTCCACGTAAGTACAACAAACAATATTTTCCACCCGATGTAGTATTTATGTTTTTAAAAAAAGATGTTATTTGAGTTCGTCCGGAACAACTGTAATTCCTGCCATGACAATGGTCCAGATCAGCCTTCCTAGAAATATACTCTCAATTTTGATTTACGCGCCAGTATAGTTTCGATTTTTTTCACTTGCGAAATGAACTTTTTTTCATTTTTATAGCTCAATCAAATATAACAAAGATTACCTTTTTGAATATAATTGAATAATTCTCTTTTAAAAAAAAAATTGGTTTTTTTATAAAATTTTGATTTAATACTATATCAAACGTGATTGAAAAAGCAATTTTAAAATAAACTATTTACCGAACTGGAATTACATCCTTTGATGATTACTGTAACCTCAGTTTCAACATTAAATAAGCATCTTCATACGTATTGATTGTTCAATCTAACAAATGTATATATTAGTTACCATACCCCCAGTAGAAATTTCGATCAGGCTGAATTGTAAATCTGGCGAGGGCACATTAAAGCACAAGGCTGCATTCCGACCAGAAAATGTTACCAAAATGCAACGCGTGGATTCTATTAGGTCCTGATTAAACATTTTATATGGGGGCCCGATCAGAAAACCGCATTTGCGACAAAATCGCCAATTATCCAAGTCGTTTTCCTCGTCCAAGCCACATAAAATTCATGCTTTACATGCAACATGAGCACCTGACCAGTTTCGATTAGAATTTCGCCTCTAAACTGATCTTTGAAACTTTGAAAGAGAAATCAGTTTATCATGACTAAGCCTGATGATGCACAGATCAGCTAGCGTCCATATGGAATTTCTACTAGGGATATCTTGAAAGTGGTTTGAAATATTGCTAACACGGCAAGAAAAAGAAATACAAGAAAATTTCAATAGGGATTAAATTTTACTCAACTCCGGGATATTTCAGAGATAATGACCACTTATAAAAGCTATTTATAAAAATAAAAAATTTTTTTCTACGAAAATAAAAAAAAAACTTGTTGGCTAAAAAATGAATTAAATTTATTAATATTAATTTCTGATTAAATTTATCATATATACTTCAATAAGTATAGAACGTTTTTCAATAATTACCCAACTATTGAGCAATTTTGTCAATCAGTAGGGTAAAAAGGTGCGTCACATGCCATTGCGCACCCCAAACATCCTTCGGTGACCGTGACACGCGAAATAGTGCTACACAAGAGCTTTCTCGCAAGTATATCTTGCCGGACCAACAAGTATATATACGGTTGATCAAACTCTAACGTTCATATGTGTTCTGAATTGTTACTGCGATTTCTGCGTTACCGATGTTCGTTACTAATTGTGTTACCATTATAAACTTGTGTATTTCATAGAATTATAAGCGACAAATATGTCATTTATCGAAAAATATTATCCTACATTCCATTATGTTTAAATATTATTCCGACAATTGAATCAATATATGTGTATATATATATCTTCAGAAACCTATACATTAAATACTCGAAAAAATATTTACTCTGAGAATGGTGATCGTAAAAAAAGTAATAATTAATATTACATTAAATTATTAAACATCTATTATTGTATTCAAATAAATAAATCAAATTTTATAAAGCAAAACCTCGAAATAAAAATTGACAACCATACGAATAAAAATTATGAAATAGTTTGGTAATTTTTTTTAGGTTTTGAAGAGCTTTTACCATAAAAATTTTTTACCCAACTGTTTATTAGTTAATATAACCTTTTCATCTTAGCACTACTTTCACCTTCAGTTGAGTAACAATGAAACCAACTTAAAATAATTTTTCTATCAATTTTTTTCGCCTTGAAAAAATGTTCAGTTTCTTGTCCCTAGTAAAAAATTCATCTGGCGCGCTTTTATGGCGTGTACTCACTCCCTTATAAGACCCAATAGGGGAAACATAGGACACGACTCTTCAAAAATAAGTGTAAGTGTAGTGGAATAAAGTCGGATCTGAAAAATATTCTGGAAAATTCTCGATATAAAACCTAATTAAAACTTCCGGAAGCAAACGAAGTGATTTTTTTCAAAATAAAAAAAAAATTCTAGTTCAATCTGAAAATATTCTCGTTCTATGCACGAATATGCAAATGTCGTTCGACAGTGGTGACCGCACAAATTAGGTGCATATGGTAATCTTTAATACCCGTGAGCACAATAAGTGACACGTGTTGAAGACAAATGAATTTGCGGACGACGCGTGAGATGTTGTCCGCACTGGATTTGATACGTAATCCAACGTTCTACACGTGTAATTACTTTACTGACATATTCAAGTTAATGTCCAGCCGGGAGATGCTATTAAAGCGTGATTCCCAGCATGCATCCACGTACAGACCATAAGAATCGCAGCTAATTTGTTTTCAAATTTAATGAAATTATAATGAACTTATGAGCCAGTGAGACGAACTTGTAGGTTATAGTCAACAAACGTGGTATACATTATTTTCAAATTACCTCCTTTGTGCGTTTAAGATAACCTGTTGTCGTACATTACAATTTTATTAGCAAACGCATTTAAAAAAGTTGTCTTTATGGTCATTTAGTTTATGTTTCAATTTAACAGCAAATGAATCAAAAGAGGAGGTACATTACATTGAAATACTGTCTTTATTTTGTATAAAGAAAAAGAAAGAATATGAAACAATATAACAAAGTAAGTTATTATATTTTACTTTGTACGCTTTTTGCAACATTCGGAAATTCATTCATTATTAAACCTAGCAGCCGTAATAACAAATTCTATACGATAGATTTTTATTATTTTTTGAAAATCCTTATATTTTGTTTATCTCAGTTTAAATTGATGGTATGTATTTTTCCTATAAATTGCATAGACATTCAATTGCCAGGTGTGTAGTGAAGTATCAATCAAAATTCGTTTCTTTTCAATTGTGACACTTATAAAATGAAGTCGACAGAAACAAAGTGTACAATGTGTGCTTTTGACTATCAAAAAGAACATTTTTGTGTCCACTGTTACTCGAATAAAAGTTAATTTTATAAAAAGTTTTTTTAGACAGAATCTATTTAACGGGCACATAGATATTATTTTTCAGAAATTACATTTTTATTATTCTTTTATTAATTTTTATTTATCACGGAGAAAATTGCATTTTAAGTAGATCATAGTTTTGCATATTTTAAAAATTACCAAGATTCACGTTAAATAATATTTTTATTGTAATTTTATATTTTTTGAAAATTAGGATAGTTTTAATTAAACTTACGTTTATATATTTATAAATTACTTGTAGTCAATTGTTGTGAATAAAAAAACAAGCGAGTTAACATTTAGATGCAGACACGTGAAAAGGTAGTTGAAACTGTTCAGGCAAAATTAGAAAGTTTGCACAAATTTTCCCCCAAGGGGCTAACGGTCGTAATCAACGATATTACAAATGCTCGGTAATAACTGTTCGCTGTATAAACAAGATATAAAAAAAGAAAAACGAAAATGAGATAAAAGCGGAGTGTCGGTTTGAAATTACGTTGTTAAGGGGAAAAACTTGAATCTTTTTTGATGAAGGAAACGGTAGTCTATAATGGATCAGGCAGTGAACTAAAGTGGATAATATGAATTATAAAATTTATAAAACATCTTGTTACGTTGAAAAAAGAAACAAAGCTCAAAATTCGAAACTTTGCCGTCTAACTAGTGCTGCTGGGTACGTCGTTGGCCAAAAGATATTATTCTTTTCAGGCACGTTCAAAAATAAACAGTTCTTTTCGAGGACGTTTTATTGTACTTTGAGGCATGAACCTCGTGGCAAGTAAAGCTGCTCAATAAAGAGTACGAAACTTGCGTTCATGTATATATACACTGGTTTATACATTTTTTGTCCCATTTTTTCGTTCTTTTTTTTACCCGACCCTTAAATTCGGTTGCAAAAGTGAAAAGCAGAAAAATTTTTCAGTCAATGATAATAAGTTTTCTCTTGTAAAGTTTTTTCTTAATATCAAGTTGGCAAAGTTAAGAAAACGATGTTCACTTTTAGCCATATATGATTGATATAGTTAAACAATTTATTTTTTCAATTTAGGAATACCATTTGGGTTAAGGGGGTATGACATCCTGGAATATGTGAGTTTCTGAAATGTATGTTCAATATTTTAAATAAAAAACTCAATATAATCAAATCAAACTTTATGTTTATCGATAACTATTAAACTTTGATTTTATGCAAACAAATGTAACTAATATATAGGTATAATATAATTCAAAGTTTAAATTGTAATTTGAAAATAAAATTTATTTAAAAACGCCGTCATTTTGAGAAAAATGAACCAATATAAAATCAGCCACACCATATCGAAGAGAATTTATCCAAAGTGATTTTCCTGTTAAAAAACATTTAATATGCATTGATTTGATTGTATTGAGTTTTATTCAAAAATAATCGGAAATAAAACGTTCTATCATCGTCGAAAATTTATTTTCATATATACCGAATTTTGAATTTTGAATTAAAAAATATCATGAATTTTGAATTAAAAAATATCATGAATTTTCAAATTTCACATCAGACTCATTCCCTTAATCTTAACTGGGAACAAGTTTGTACGCCATAAACATTATCTTCAGAAAAACATTTCACCAACCATGACATAGATTCTGGTGCCAGAAGATCGCTCTTGATTCCATTAAGTCTTTTTTGGAGACATACATCAAAATCGCCCGTCCCTTTTTGGCACTCGGAGCGTAATTTTGAGCACTTACACCTGAGACAAAGTGTTACGTCCGACATTATTGACTCGGAAATTTATGGTCACATGAGCGGGGCACGTTCCTTTTTCATATCGCTGCGATTATTCGTTGACTGAATGGCCGAAAATGCAGCTTGGCAACTGTTGTTTGCTGCTCACCGGGACGACAAAAATTTGAACACATACCATACAACCCAAAAGCTCTTTTAAAATCTTCTGACGAAAAAAAAAAAAACAAAATCGAAACTCCACACGAACTCGTCGACTCTATTTTTAACTATTTACCGATGAAAATTTGAAACCCAACCGAGAAATAAGTTATGGAGTTTCTAAACTGTCAGATGTTATTAAACAAACGAGCAACGTTTTGTTCATGGAAGGGTTGTAACATTTGATTTATCAAGTCTTGTTGTTGTTTGCTTTTTTTCAGATGAGTTCAGGAGCAAAGTGGCCTGCGAAAATGAAGTTATAAGTCTGAGTTGTTACCCGGGCCATCGGGTGGCTGTTTACAGTGCAACATTTGGCCGCACGGAATACGAATCCATTCAATGCCCCCAACCGGTTGGCGTCAAAGAAGAAAGTAAGTGTACAACAAAACTTTTTAATTTTTCTTTTTCATAATCCTAAAATCATATTAATGTTCCAAATAATTTTTCATTTTTATCCTTACAATTAATGTTCCATATGATTAAAAATTCCCATATAATCATATTATATCCACATAATTGGATTATTTTGAAGACAGATTGATTACGCTTGTAACAATATTGATTGCTAGATTTCTTGTAATTGTGTGCGAAATTAGTTTTTGTAAACAATTTATTATTGTGTATTGAAAGGACTGGTTGTTCCTGCGAGAAAAAAAAAAACAAATTTTGTGTTCTATTTTTTTTTAATCTGAAATTATTACAGGGAGTATTCTCATGGAATAAATAAATAATTATTGTTATTATCATTAGGAATTTTGAAAAATCTGAAAAATATACTATTATCAGTATTTTAAGAAAATATATTTAAATTAAAGATTTAATATTTTATTTAAAGATTTAAAGACCTTAAAAATCAATTTTTCTTTTCAAATAAATGTTCAGAATTTAAGAATAAAGAACAAAATAAAAAAAGTATTGATCTTTAAAAACTGTAGTGCTTGAGTTTTTCTTATGAAGGAGTCACTAGTTGTGATTGGCAACGTTTTTTATACATTATCTATCGTATAAATCGGGAAAAATATCTATTTGTCGTGTCTTCTTTTATATTGAAACATTCGTATAGTATGTCTCGGCAAAGAGAGCCCTCCACAAGATATGACGCCAATCTGACGACACCCTCGACGACTACAAGCTCTGAACATTGAAATGCTATCGCCCACAATTGTTATTTATACAAACCGACGTTGAGAATAATACTTTACCTTCAAAAAGAAATTCAAAAAAAGGTTTCCAACCGGCTAATAATACACGGAACAATGAATCTCGATCTTGTGAATGATCGTGTATGTGTTTTTTTTTATTTCTATTTTCTATTTCTAATTGAAAAATAAATTTAATTTTAAAAAAAGGATGTATGTTTTTCATAAGCTGTTAACACAGGATTATTGTTATTTATTTTTCTGACATGAAAATGGACTCATTATAAAACTCCAATAATTTTCGTGCACAGAAACGTTTGTGTTATAACTTTGCTAAATTAATTTTCTCTGCAAATTTATTTTCTTGAGAAGAAAACGGTGAATATTTTCCAGTGGAAAATGAAATGAAGGAGAAGGTAATTCTCAAAATTCAATGGAAATAATACGGAAAGGTAGTAGTCCAAATTTTTCAGTGATGAAAATAGTGTGTCTCTGAAAATATAATTGGATAGATCTTGACATGGGCTTCAAATGAAAACCGTGACGGTTTTAATTATGAAACATGTGACGGATTTTTTTGTAAAAATAACTTCCCTGTGTCTTTCACACAATAAAACCAATATTGATTCAAATTAGATTTAATATCTCTCCATTTACTTTACATAAACTTTTCTAATTTGACGTTTTCAATTAGCGAATTTGTTCGCACTGAAAAAAAAAAAAAAAAAAAACAAATACGAACCAAACCGTCAGAATGAAAATCGCATGATATAAAGTACCAACTGATATATACAATTTCGTGCGATTAATTTTCCAAATAAAATTAATAAATTGGAACAGCTTTCCATCACAAAGCGGTAAACAATTTTTAAAAACAATTTAATATTTCACTTCTTTGATATTTTTTTGAATGTCAAAATACTTTTGGTAATTTGACAAGTTAATTAAAACACGAGCTTGAGACACACGTCAAATTAAATTTCGGAGTCTTTGGATTAATTTGGAGCTAGGATCGATTAAGTTCATCAAAAATCCGGCCTACGATTATTTGAGGGTAGAATCACGGTTGAATTATGAATGGTTGAAAAATTGTAATTCGTGAATCATGCCGTTTTAAATTATTCAACGCAATCAAGAAAAATTTGTTTAAAAATTGCAGCAGCGTATCGGTTTGTGCGCAAAGACGACAAATTCAAATAAAAGAACTCCTGCCACGAAACTTGTTAACAGTTTTAAATTTCGTATAAACTTATCACGGAATTAATCAATACCATCACCGTCCGATACATCCACAGCATTTCTAATGCAAAACTAATACAAATTCAGTAAATTTGACTTGGCCTGTTTTCACTTCGAACACGATTTCCACAATACGAATAAGCTTTTCAAACGACAAATGAGTTGCGCAAAACTTTTACCCACCACACTTTCAGATTCTTCTTCTTTGGCAGAACGAAAATTTACAACATCCCATTTTCGTTGCTACGAATTGAACTGTGATTTGCCTTCGTTTATTTCATCCTCGAAGTTATAGAGCCAGTAACGTGCTTTGCTTACGTGAAGCAACGACTAGCAGGAGCATTATTTACGATTTTGACGGATCAGCGTTATCCACAAATATTTTATGATTCATCCCCGTGGAGAGTGTTTTATTAACGGAGAAAATGCAGTCGAACCGATGAGAAGGGTGGCTGTGAATTGATTCCAACAAATGATTGAAATTAATTTATCGAGACCTGCAACGTAAGCCTGATAAATTCAACTTTTGATTAAAACTCATCGATTATAATATCCATCAGATTCGAAGAAGACTGGAAATTAAAAATAAAACTCACTCACTGTAATGCACAATTTCCTTCAGTTAAAATTGTATGCAAATTTTAAAAAAACTTTTCTTACAGAATAATTTAAGAAATAAAAAAAAATGTCTCATATTACTCTTAAGATAATAATTTGATGAAGAAGTTAAAAAAGAATAAAAAAAATAATAAGGAGATGAAAAAAAGGTATAAATTAGTTAGTTAAGCACATAAAATGTGCATAAAAAATTCATAGAAACAGCTATGATTAGAAAAAGTTTCCTTGAATTTTGACAGGAATTGAAAAATTACCCAACACAGTAAACATTATTTATACAGCAAGTGACATATCTGACGTTATTTGCGATATTAAATTGATTTGAATAAAGCGGGTAAATCGCTTACGACGATATACCTATATACCTTACACTGTTCCCCGGTCCATATATTTCATACAGTGCGATTGAATTTTGCAGATTGCTTGGCAAACTACGCGACTGAAACCGTGATACAGATCTGTCATGGGAAAAGGAAATGTACGGTGGTTGCCAACAACACGACGTTTGGGGAGCCCTGCATGCCTCAAAGTAGGACGTATCTGAAAATCGTTTACACATGCGGTGAGTTCACGTTGTTTTCATTTTCATTTTCTGATCCCTGCGAGGCCAAATTTTACACAGAGTTAAATTAATTAACTTTTTTTTGTCCACGCGCTCCACTCGATACTCTTCAATGGTATAATCAATTTGATAGCACTGCGGAATGAGAATATCGACTTTTTTTGTACATCACTGCTGGATACTTGCCTTCGAATAGACTCCTTTCCCCATTTGGCAAATGTTTTATTTTAATGAATAATTTCGTAATGAATTTTTGATTAATAAATTATTCTTTCAATCGGTCCTAATTTTGTATACTTTTGTTCTTTCTCGGACAACTATTTTCAGAAAGAAACGATCCGCGATGCCCCTCGCGATTTGTCACAGCGCCATCGGGTTCAACTGGGTTAAGCGTTCACCTAAATCACAAAGCAGTAATTTCAAAGCGGTGATTTCTCGCGCGTATAGGCTAGAGAACGCGGGGGTACAGAACTTGTAGACGCCCGACGCGTAATATTCCCCAGCGATATCATCTCGGATTTAATGTGATGAACAATGTTGTCCAGATGCTAACGATGACGCTATTATCGTCGGTAAAACACGATTCCCCCGAATTTCCGTTTTACAATGGCAACTGTTTGCCTGCGAAAGGATTATTAATGCGACACTTGGGTTTGAAAAAGTAGTTTAATAACTATAACTTTCATTGCCATCCTTTGGGGTGGACGTAAAAAGGTGTCCAATTTTTGTAGCAAACACATAAGTCACGACAGAATCTTACGTTCCAGTTTCGCGTAGGAGAGTACTGTTTACATTTTATATCAACTTTTTTGTCACAGAATACTCTGTGTTTTTGTCTCAAGTCGTTATAATTTTATCCCGCTTTCTTTACAAAGGTAATTGGAGCGTGCTGCGCAGGCAATAATTATTGATAGCGCAAACGGACCATTTGAGAATCAAATAAGCCAATCGTCATGCAACGCGATGTCGCTTTGTTGGTGAGCAGTTCGCAAACGAATCAATGAGAAATTCATTGCCATGTGTCTTGTAATCGATGAACTGTTGATTACAAACAATTGTTATTTTGATCGTACGTATTTTCGTGTATACAATTTTCGCCGACATTTGATTTGCGAATATATTTTTTTCTACTCTCTGGAGTCGCGCGGACAAATCAAAATGTACAAAATGGAAAACAGGACGCGATGATTATGCTAACTTTTTAGGTGCAAATGCGCATCAACGTTTTTCTCTCTGCGGATTTTTTCCACCCGCGATCCCATGAATGATCAACAAATTTCTTTGCAAAATTAACGTCGATGAATAATTCATCGGGACAGAAAAATAGTCGTAATAACGGTTTAATATTAATGAGCTATTGTGTGGCAATCCTTCTTATTACTTTAAACGATAATGTGGTGTGTTTCTCTCTCTCTCTCTCTCTCTCTCTCTCTCTCTCTCTCTCTCTCTCTCTCTCTCTCTCTCTCTCTCTCGCGCGCGCTTGAAACACCAGTGGAAGAAATGTATTCATGAAGACTTTGCACAGTCAAGTACAATTAATAGCAAAGGAAAAGAGGGTTTAAACAAATTCAACCGATAGTGTTTGTGCGCCAAAGGTGTGAATTATTAAAAGCGGTTATCGACTTTTCGGGAAACAAAGGCTACATATCGATTTGCTATTGCAATTTACTCTCAGCGTGGATAAAAAATCCTTTTGCCAAACGAATCATTATTGGCTACATAAAAAAACTGCCGATCCCGTACGCACTTCGAAACGAATTGAAACAAGTAAACTAAAAGAATGTAACAAAAGTTAACGCCCCTCCGTCCAAGTTGACTTTAATTTTTAATGAAACTTTTATATCTCACCATTCTTGCGACAAGTGCACGACCATTGTTAATCTCTTAATCGAGCAACTTTTTATGTAAAATTTCGTTCAAATAATCCGACAATTTCATTTTTCATCTGTTTGCATACACGAATAGAGAAAAGTAACCAGATAACCAGACTTTGCATGAAAACAAAATGTAAACTGAAACTGAGCAGTAGAAATAAAAAACAAAAAAAAAACAAAAGAAGCACCGAAAAAATATTGTTAAAACCATGAGAGTACACGTCGTCAGCAAAAATCTCATTCCGTATCCACTTGTTACTCTGCCAGATGAATTGGATTTATTTCGTCGCGTAACAAAAAGTATGATTACATGCTATAATTTTTCAACCCCCATTTTGGATGTTACGTATCCACAACACGAATATTCAAAATGTATCGCCGCAAATGTGGTGGACCTTATATAATAATATTGCCTGTTCAACGGAATAAATGGTGCATTTATTTGACAATCACATGAGGCTTACACTGCCCGTTCGGGAGTGACCCGTTTAATGCACTAATCAAGCCCCATTTAACCAAAGTATCTCATGTTAAGCGTTTCGAAATAAATTGACGATATTAATTGCTAGAGAAACAGCCGTATTCGACGCACGATTTTCCAATCTGCATTGTTCTTGGTTTAGAATTAAACTCCCTCCCCAACCTTTTATCTGAACAGTGAAAAAACTGTACGGTATAAATTCTGACACGAAAAACGTGGTTTTGATTCGTTTTAATATCGGAGGAAAACAAATGAAACCCAATTAACTACAAGTTGACTTTCTTTGTTTTAACTGTAGAAAAAAAACAGTTTATAACAAAGTTTGCAACAAAAGTATGACTAATCATGATTTTTTTTTTTTTTTCATTGAACAGAATCAAAAAAAAAAAAAAAAAACGAGCGAACTGTACTGAACTATAACGTTTCATTTTTTCCGTCGGAGTGCAATTAAAAAACACAATAACATAGAAAAATAAAAGTGCAACACCTTTTTCTGTACATTGTTCATTTGATAGCGCTCAACAGAATGTCGACGTCTATAGCGTACACACTTGGGGAAAAACACTACAGGGTGTATGACGCTTTGTAAGCGCATAATGTCGTCACAGGCACATATTATGTTTTCCTCTCTTGACAAAGATGCAGCTATCACAGAACAAAACTTTCGATCGAACGTGCAAACGCTCCTTTGAATGTCAACGTCTTTATGCTTCTTAGTCGGAAGGATAAATTTTTTTGCAATTGTAACAAAAATTCGCAAAACAAAAAAAGAAAATGTCAGTTTATTTCGCTGGTGCCAAGTACCGGTTTGGGCTTTTAGAAACTCGCACATACCGATCTTGCAATGCCTTTCCACGAAAGGAAATGCAATCTAGTGTGAGCTTTTTACTCGGAAAGAGTTCAAAACTTCTAAAAATTCTCGTCAAACGTTCAGATATATCCTTTACAGCAGCTCTTGTATTCGGAGTTGAGAATTGCATGCCAATTTTCGGTCGTGAACCTCTTGCAAAATTGAAATACCGATGTCATTTTAGGCAAGATATGTTGCACGTCTGGGTGCGCTCACTACGAAATGCTTATATATCTTCAACCCGATTCTAGTTCTCATTGTCGAGACATTGAAACGCGCTTGGTTTCACTTTGTAACGCACGTTTACCACCTTAAAAGCGGTGTATTTACATGGCAAATTCAGCGATTAAATCCCTATCAAAATATGTGTGTTTTCAGCCTAGATTGTTAAGTCAATTTGTTGTTATCTAAAACAACAGCGAACAGAGTAACCAACTATAAGCCATCGGGCCAAAATAAAATAATAAAACTGTTATATTGAGTACACCATTTAGCTATTGATGGAAATGTTTCATTTTTAATTGCTAAGAGCAGCAAACTACAAAGTAAAACAGAATTTTATATTTCTATCACGAGTTTGTCAAGTGAGGTTTTAGAGGGTAAATTGAATAACCGATCAATTCAATCTTCCACAAACAATTTTCAGTTTAATCAGATTGTTCGAAGTCTAATCATCACTTAAACTCAAAGTTTGATCAAACATTAATGAAGCATTCATCATCCGATTCATAAGAGTCGAATGAATTTACGAATCCACTATTACCGTTTTGATTGCAACCGTGAGATGTTATTTGTTTTCTCCCACAAAGAACTCATACGAATCTTTCATTTTGTTTGATGTGAACAAATAGACATTTTTCAAGCAAACTCTTCAAACTGAATATTACATTCAATTAAAAATTAACTCAATTCAATGATGTTCAACCTACATTATTAACGTAATTAAAGTGATTAAACACTTTTGAACGTCGAAAACTATATACTACTTCCCATGTGGAAATATTCTGTCAGTTCTTCGTTGTTTCGACATCGTTCAAAGTTGGAATAACGTTGGTTCATTGTAGGCATGTAACACCCTCCGACGTAT